>ML818338.1:38134-51308 GCA_009831015.1 Picea engelmannii | reverse complement strand
AGAAACTAGGATCTTTGAAGCTCTGATACTTTTTCCATCAAGATCTTTGATATTGCAGAAAAATTTGATGCGTCCATGAGATCCTCCTCATGCTCTCTTTCTCAAAATAGATCTTCAATCATGCTCAAGAGATCCACATCAAAGATGCTCTACAAAAGATATTTGTTTTCACCCAATTTGTCACTTGGTGAGCAAATAAAGGGTGCTTACATGCCCAGTTAGGATCTGCTAGGCATGACAGCTGTAGAGAAAAAGTTAGAAATAGAAACAATAGAACTATAAACAAGAAATAGATTAAAACAAACTAAAACTATGAGCATATGGAAAAATGAAAAAATAAAAAAAAATGGACCAATATCACCAATGTATAAGCTGATCTATTGATGAAATCCAAAGGCACAATGAAGAAAGGGGACTTGGGTCCCTCCTTTCTCTAATGGAAGGCTCTTGAGGCCCTCACAAGCTTGCTCTCCTTACAATGAAAAGATGAAAATGTGGGTGAAAGAAATCCTAGCTTATCCACTCAAGAGAGAGGTGGATATCTCTTGTGAAATGATGCCTATGTGTTCTTGTCAAAGAATGAGTCCTTAACAATCTTGGCAGCATAACAATGCATAGAATTCCTTGAGAAAGTGATGCTTATTCATGGCTTTTTATAGCCTAGCATTGGGTGATTATGTAACCTCTTTGGAGTGTGAAAAGGGGCTCTTTAGGGCTCAATTAGGTCTTTGACCATCCCACCATGCGGATTGAGCTCGGATTTGGTGTCAAATCGACTTGGGAGCTGATCCATTAGTGGTTGGGAGGCCGACCAATTTCAATAAATGCGTCGTTTAGCAGGTGTGCGGGTTTTTCGCCCAATAGCTGCGCATCGTGCGTGCATGCACGCATTATATGTTGTTTTTCTGTGCATATGCGCACGCACCCATATTCTGTAAAGCGCCCTTCAATTTTTGGTCACTTGGTATAGTTTTTTACCCTTTTGCAATGCTGTGGAATTAATCCTGTCCCATGAATGTCTTCAGTCCTGTTTTGACGATGTGGAGTTCTTGTCGCCATGTGCAGATGAAATTTCAGTGATAATAGATGCCCCCTCATGGATGAGGTTAGGAGCATACGTATAGCCGAAATCCATCAATGTTTCTTTTACTGAGAATGGTGGTGTAAGGGAGAGCAAGAGTGGGACCGTGTAGAGCGATCCGCTGGAGAAGAAAGGAACCTATAGAAGTCGATTTTCCACAGGGTGTGTAACAATATACAACTGTGTACAAACAAGGCGGGCATGCCCCATGCTCGTATGATGTAACTCTGAAAAAAAGATGACAGAAACGTTGGTGTAGACAACTGCAGCGCCCTCGGGGGCGGAATGATAAAGGCAGAAGACAATTCTGTAAAGGAACATACTGTGAACCATAGGTAAAGGTCGCAGAAATAAACAGCGACGTTGATGTGGGCATTGATGGCCCTACCAAGTTCGGAGGTCTTCGGAAACTAATAAGAAAAAACTACAATAGTCGCAAAGTAAGACCCACCGCAACATGAGAAAGTGTTGGCGTCGAATGTTATGGGGGTCAACGACATCACGGAGCAATGGTGTTTCCCCCTGTGCTATCCGAGATCTCTCATTGAATGGAAAATGAGAATCAAGATACTATCTCCCTCTCAGAAAATTGTGCTGATGTCGACAAAAGGGGGACGCGACTCCCAGAAGCAAAGGGCTTCACGGAATCTACTGTGGTGAGGAAGTGGCAGAGGTACATGGAAGAAGTCAAGAAGTGGGAAGACTCAAGACTGCCCTTGGCTGGAGAATGTATGAGACAAACAGTGGCCACAACCGTGTGACAAGGTCGAGTGTCAGGGGGACGCCAAGACCGAGGATAAGTTGTGCCAGAGGCGGGACAAGGTGAACAAATTCAGAGGGTATAGGTAAGTGATCTGGGTATTACTCTGAAGATATAGACGATGCCGGCGAGGGTAAATGAGAAGTAATGCTCCAACCAAGGGTGAAATGGGTTGCGTGTGGCCAAAAGGAAAGCAGGTCGCCAACGGTGACGACAAAAGTAAATAATGGAAAATAAAGGCGTTTGTACAATAAATAATGAATAAATGTGGGAAAGATGTACAAATACAGAAACGGGTGCCCCAGTGTGAAATGAGTGCCCCAGGGAGGGCAGAAATTTCTTGGAACACTGATGAAGGGTGGGGGCCCCATTGGCGAGTTTTTGTATGAGGTAGGTGAAACGAAGATAGGTTCGCAGATGGGCAAACTGATGGTGGATGAAATGGTGGCTTCATGATCCTGCGGAGATGCAGGTAAAAAAGAACATAACCATAAAGCGATGATCTGGGAGTCCATATGGGAAGCTAGCAAAATGAGGAGAGAAGAAGTATGTGGTTGATGCGTAACATGATGAAAGACTACCGGGACTCCCATCCCTAAAGGGTAATGAAGAACAACATGAGTGTCAAAAGTGAAGAAAAGGTGCTATGAATGAGACAACTCATGTGGGGAAGAAAGCTACCGGGTACCAGTACGGAAGATGCAAAAATAGAGGTGTGAGTACTGCAGAGCTGGAAATGGGTGTCCTAAAGGCCAATATCAGAGGGTGTGACTGGAAATGTAAATGCAATACAGCGGGAGAGACTACATGCTAGTGCTGAGTATATACCTGAAGGAATGATGTGGAGAGACAAGGATCAAGTACCTGCACATAGAACAACCAAATACCCAAAGTGAACAATATCTAAAGAGAATCAAATATATGAGCATGTATTAGATAAATGTGACAATGCGCGTGTGTACCTGACCATGGTATGAAAAAAGGGTGCCTCGGGGGCTCAGGATGAAAAGTGGCCCAGGGACAACTGTGATGTAGGTGGCGGGATGTTGATCCCGTGGCTAAAGACGGCTCAAAAAACGGACGCCGTGGGCTCCCGGAATGGTGAGTGGAAGTTTGGCAGAAGGCCTATATATAGCTGTAGGGCCCACATTGCCACCTCATTTGTACCTGCTGCTACAGTGACTGGACGAGCAAATTTAGAGGAGATTGAGTGATTCTGGGAGCACGAGATATCCGATCAATGGTGTGCAAGTTTCAGGTTAGTGGTCTGATCATCTTGCATAGAAATAGGTTTCCAATTTTTGGGCAGGGTGGGTACGGGGGGCCGTACAGGGGTTTTGAGGGGTTTTTTGGTAGGATGTGGGCCCACATGCATGGGCGACTCAGTGGAAGGCACGCATACGTGCGCGCCTGTACACTGAATAAGCGCGCATTGGTGCACATGAGAAGGAATGTAAAGCGCGCCCTAGGGGTGTGCCTATGAGGTGGACAGGCGCGCATGAGTGCGCGCCTGTGGGGTCAACAGGCGCGCTCCAGAGCGCGCTTGTGGGTTTGACAGGCGTGCCCTAGCGCGCGCCTGTATTGTGAACTTGCGCGCTTACGTGCGCGCCTGTGAGAAAAACAGGCGCGCATATGTGCGTGCCTGTATAGTGAACAGGTGTGCAGGTGTGCGTGCCTGTGGGTGGTAAAACCGCGCCTTTGAGGTGAGGTTTCAGGGTAAAAAATGAGCCTTTTTGATGCATTGGATGGTTGCATAAGCTAATATAGGACTCTGGGTTGTGTGCAGGTGGCTAGCAGTGACCATGGATGTGCAGTGGCATGAGCGAGACTGGTCACAGTTGCGAGACGCTGTGGCCAATGCAGGGCCTACAGTTCGAGCGACTTTAGCAACCAGTGGGTTGCTAAAGTTTTTTGAGTGCCCGTTGATACGGGAACAAGAGTACTTACTCTAGTTCTTGCTCCAGATGTGGATCCCAGATCAGCACTACTTCCTCGTGTGAGGAGAGCAGATCCCCTTCACTGTGGTGGAGGATATATATTTCTTGACTGGGCTCCCCTTCCGGGGAACACCACTACCGGCAGAGCCTATGCCGTCGAGGGACACACACCTATGGGATGTTGCCGAGCGATATTGCTCAGGCGAGCACTACATGTCTGGGACTGTAGTGAGTATTAGTGGGATAGATGCCATGTTGCATCGTTGCATAGCGGCGATGATTTTTCGGGTGTATGGGTCACGAGTGACCCACCGGATCAGTGGTGGCGAGCTGCTGGTGATGGAGAGGGTAGTTTTGGGCCATGAGTGGTTCACCTGGGGTTTGACACTACACGCGCGGAAGATCGCGCAGCTGGACCATTGTTGGTCCACAGGCACCAGGGAGTTTGCGTTCGACTCGATCCTGGTATCCTATTTCTTGGAGAGGGTGTCGATGCTGCGCCCGAGGGTGCTACTAGAGGCACCAGGGGCACGAGAGTCGTGCTTGAGGCGGTGGTCATCCGTTTTGGTTTGCCACGGTGGTGGTGAAGGCGGGCACTATTTTACGGCGCAGGCGGTGCAGTTATGGCGACAGATGTCGTAGGTCATACTGCAGTACCCCTATGTTGGGGTGGACTTCCAGGGGGACCCGGACATGGTATTGCCTCCTGGGGAGGTTTTTGATCACCGAGGTATGTTGAGTGGTGTATATGTTTTTGATTTATGTGATATTTTGATATATCAGTTCATATGTATGATGTATAGATACTGATATGATTTGGTTGTTTGCTGCTTTGTGCATGTGCAGATTTAGCACCTCGCGAGCGTGAGGTAGAGTTGTATAGAGTACCAGTTCAGAGAGAGCTGGAGAGACCTCCACGTGGAGAGAGGCGGCGAAGGGATGAGGCTGTGGGGCGACCTGCAGAGCCCGAAAGACCGGTGAGGAGGCGTCGATATGATGAACCTGGTGCGGGGCCATCACATGCTCCTCCAGCGGCAGCCAGAGTAGATTTGGATGATATACGTCGTCGTCTTGAGACGGTGTTATAGGACGTGCCTGAGGGCATGTGGATCTGTATCTAGGATGAGGGGTTCCTGGAGCAGTGCATTGGCTTACCGCCACCATGGCGGGGGATAGTGCGACGAGCAACTGTGCTCGCCGCGAAGACGAGTGGATGCCTACCGCTGGGGCAGGAGGGTCCTGCGGATGTTCCACCACCACTGCCTGGGGCAGGTGGGGGTGGGCCACCACCTCCTCCTTAGGGAGGGGCAGTCGGGGGTGCGTTAGAGGCACCCTGATGTATGTATGTACATTGTAGATCTTTTTGATAGGCTGGTGAGCCGATTTTTGTACCAAGATGTGGCACTGGCCTGTGGGCCGATGTACTATTTTTTGTATGCAAACATTTGGATGGCCTGAGGGGCCCATATATATATATATGAGTATACATGTTTGTGATCCAAATGTTGTTTTCATGTGTTTTTGTGTTGATGATGATGATGCCGATTCTATCTATATGTTGTGACAGGATATATGAGATGTTTATGTATGTGTAGCTTGATGTGATATATGCCAATATAACACCATGTTAGCTATTTCATCTGTTGTTTGATTCAATTCTCTTGGAATATGTGTAAATGTAATGGAATCAAAATGTCGAGATAATAATCTAACCTGCAGGTATTTTCGAAAGAGGCACGGATCACGTACATGGTACACATTGTTGAGTTGGAGAACGACCAGTTGAGAGTTGAGGAAAACGCTAAGGTGACGAATATGGTGATGCTGGGCATCGGTCAGGAGGCCAATGAAAGCAGTGTATTCGGCTTGGTTATTGGTTGCGGGTCCTAAACAGATGTCGCTGGAATGTAGTAGTTCATGTGATGGGGTGTAGAGAGCCCAAGAAGCCGTAGTGAGATTTTGTGTCCAACGGCTGGCACTGTCGACATAACCAATTTGGTAAGATGGTAGAGGAGTCATCTGTCAATAGCACAAAGGATAGTTTATATGAGGGAGAAAAAAGATTAAAAACGCTAGAAAAGAAAAGAACCTAAAGTAGCATGACTACGTTTAAGCATAAAATTTCTTGAGGTATAACCCATTGATGGGTTCTTTGAGCGAGAGGCCTTCGAGGGAGGCCAGGATGTATGCGCCTTTGGTGAGGCAATGTTGGATGATGTAAGGGCCATGCCAAAGTGATTCAAATTTGCCATGGCCAAAGGTATCATGAGCGATATCATAGGCCAGGACAAGGTCTCCTTCACGAAATGATCGAAGGTTGACATGGTGATCGAAGGTAGCCTTGGATCATTTTTTGGCTACCTCGTTGTTCTGTAATGAGGATCGACGATCTTCATCCAGAGACTCCAAGTTCAGCAAGCGCTGCTCCATCGGAGCAGTGTCAGGTAAAATCTTGATTGCGGTGCGAAGGGTGGGAATTTCGGACTCGATGGGAAGAGTTGGCTCGATCCCATGGACTAAATGAAATGGCGTAAAACCTGTAGCGGTCTTTACTGCCGTTCGATAAGCCCATAGCGCGAAAAATAACATATGATGCCAATTGGTTTATGTTTATTAACCGTGCACTGTAACATGGTCTTGAGGACTTTGTTCACTGCCTCGACCTGTCCGTTTGACTGAGGGTAGTATGGTGAGGAAAACTTGTGAGAGAAGCCTAACCGAGAGGAGAGTTTGACGAAGATCTCATTCTCGAAGTGTTTCCCGTGGTCGGAAACGAGTTGGAGTGGTACTCCGAACCTGGATATGACGTGATTGAAGAAAAAACGTGTTGCAGTGTCAGCGGTGTTGTTGAAAGTGGGCATAGCTTCAGCCCATTTGGTGAAGTAATCGATAGCGACAACAATGTATTTATGACCATTGCTGGAGGGGGGATTACAAGTCATAAATTCAATGCCCCATTTACAAAAGGGGCCTGCAGTGATGACCGGGTGAAGAAGAGCGGGGGGAGCACGGGCTTTGTTGGCATAGAGTTGACATTGCTCACATCGTTTCACGGCATGAATGCAATCATGAAACAGGGTAGGCCAAAAGTAACTGGCCCGGATAATATTTTGAGCCATGGCGATGCCCGAAATATGGCCCCCACAGGTGCCGTTGTGGCAATTTTTTAAGACTCTGTCAGCCTCGTCGATAGTTAGGCAGCGACGAAGAATGGTGTCGACGCCCCGCCGATATAGGATGTCACCGATGAGGAGATAGCGGGTGGACTGATGGCGAATGCACTGACGATCATCTCCTGATAGGTGGTTACCAAACTTTTGAGTTCTTAGGTAGACGAGGAGGTCGCCATACCAAGGATCATCTGAAGCGATGTAAAAGAGATGTTCGTCAGGAAATTCAGTAGTGACGGGGGCACTAGGTGTGTCAGAGGGAAGGGCCATGACAAGTTCAGCGAGAACGAGAGCCTTCTTACTCTTGGGTGTTGAGAACTTGATGTCGTATTCCTGAAGGATAACAATCTAGCGAGCAAATTTGCCGTTAAATTGGCGACGGCTGAGTAAATATTGCATAGGGTTGGAATCTGCGACGACCTTGGTGGTATGAAGCAGAATGTAATGGCGCAGTTTCTAAACTGCAAGGACAAATGCCAGAGCAAGTTTCTCTTCATGTTTGTACTTCAGGGGTGGTTATGAGAGGTTCTTACTGATGTAGTAAATGACGTGTTCACGATTGTCATCTCTGAGCTGGACGAGGACGCCGGATACTGATACAGCTGATGCTCATACGTAGAGGATGTAGTCGCGGTTGTAGTCAGGTGCACTAATCAAAGGTGCATTGGAAAGCGCTGCTTTAAGATCGTCAAACGACTGTTGAGAATAGTTGTCCCAATGAAAAGGGATGTCATGACATAGTAAGTGAAGGAAACGATGTGCGCGTATAGCGTAATCAGGAACAAAGCGTCGAAGAAAGTTGGCTTTGCCCTGTAGACTTTGAAGTTGTCGTAAATTCCTAGGAGGTGGAATTTCGATGATGGATTGGACTTTGAGGGGGTCCACGGTGATACCGCTTTGTGAAATGATAAAACCGAGGAGGCGCCCTGTGGTGATGCAGAACACACACTTGAGAGGGTTCAGGCGGATGTTGTACTGATGACACCATTGGAAGATGATTCGTAAATCATCGAGATGTTGGGTGCGTTTCTTAGAGCGAGCGGTGAGGTTTTCTAAGTAGGAGAGGATGATTGCAGCCAGATCATAAAAGATGTATCTCATGGCCCGCTGGAAAGTTGCGCCGACATTCTTTAAGCCGAAAGGCATGACACGATATGAAAAAGTACCCCACGGGGTAATGAATGTGGTTTTGTACTGATTGGCTGGGTGGATTTGAATTTGGTTATAGCCGAAGAAACCATCCATAAAGGAGAGAGCCTCGTGGCCGACGCAGTCATCGATAATTTGATCGATGAAAGGCGTTGGAAAGTTGTCTTTGGGACATGCATTATTGAGATCACGAAAGTTGGTGCAAACGCGGATAGATCCATGTTTTTTGTCGATGGGAATAGGGTTGGAAACCCATGAGGTATAAGCAATGGGTTAAATAAATCCAGTCATGCGCAATTTGTCAATTTCGGCTTTGATAGCCGCGGCCTTGGATGGGTGTAGCGGTTTCTATTTCTGGCGAACTGGTGTGATGTCGGGGCAGGTGTCGATGTGATTTTCGACGATAGAGGGGTCGAGGCCAGGCATCTTTGTGTATGACCAGGAGAAGATATCCCTATATTCCTGGAAGAGGGCTTTGTGTGCGGTGATTTCTTGAGGAGTGCAAGTAGCTCCAATGATGATTTCTTCGACGATGCCCAGTTTGATGGAAATGTCGATTTTGATAGTGGGGGAAATGTTGGCTAGATTACCTTCTTCGAAAACGTCGGGTGCAGGAATGGGATTGTTGAACCAATCGATAGGCCTTGATGGGATAAAATCTTTGGTTTCGACCGCGTAAATGGGATTGTGGCTAGGAGGCATGAGGGCTTCCTGGGGAAGGAAGAGAGCACGATGATGCAGTGCATCCCAGGGAGAGTCTGGGCATTGTAGTTTTTCCAGTATTTCTTCGTCGCATTGGAAACGACGGGAATATAATGGATCATGAGGAGTGATATTAGTGATAGTGTGAGTGCCCCTTGCTGAAGAAACAAAGGGGGTATCACTAGGAGAGGATAAGGGTTCACTCGACATAAACCATATATTGAGGTACCGAGGGGTACCCGTAGTGGTGGGATGGAGAGTCTCCGCAGGGGAATGAGTAGGGGAGTTGGGTGGGTTATGGGGTAAATACTCAGATACATTATCTAAGAACCAAGGAGGTGTTGGGAGTGCCTCAAGCTCAGGAGAAATGATGTGAAGATTCGCTAGTGGCGAAGTAAGGTCAATTACTGCCTCTGTGGGTCGATGCACTAGGGTTAATTGATGTTGCCTATATTCGATGATCATAGGACATTGGTATGTAAAATGATCCAATGAATCGCAAAGAGAGCATGGGCATCTCATGCATTCATTGACTGAAGTAGTGACATAGCGAATGTCAGTGAGAGTTGTTGTGGACGACGTAGCAGGGCGGGGGTTGTTATGAAAGTCTTGGCTTATGATAGCTAATTCCTGCCAGAAACGAGGTAGTGTTGGACAATGATGGGTGTAATGGCCATACTCAGAACAGATGGCACACGCGAATTTGGTCCTCAACCCTTTACTACTAGAAGGTTGAGTGGTAGCAGTAGTAATGGGTGGTGTGGGGGTTGGATTGGGGGGAATCAAATTTCGTAATTTCGGTAGTGATGGGCAGTTGTTGGTTTGGTGACCCTCTTTGTCACACAATGCACAAGGTGGTGAGATGCATGGAGGAAGTGGAGCTGTGGGCTCCTTCTTCTTTCTCCTGCCCCTAGCTGTAGCAGGGGGGGTAGGGAGTATGGGGGTAGTGGGGGTAGTGGGAGTGAGGACAGGAATAATCATGGGGAGTCCTGCCTGTGGGTGAGGGACCATATCAGGTGGATGTAAGTACCACACTGGGATTTCTAACACCATATTAGGTAGTGTGAGCGTTGCAGCTACCTGGAAAGCTTCTATACCGGGTGGAGGGTAAAAGAAGGGAATTTGAGTGAGGGGTCGAGGAACTGTCTCCCAAATGGGACTAGGCCCTTGAGGGGATGTGGATTCATGGACTGTAGGGGTCGACGAGTGCGCAGGAGGCTCCTGTGGGAGTGGTGCTGCGACTGCTGAGACGTCAGGAATGACTGAAGCCTCCTAAGGAGGATGAGCATCCTCCTGGTGAGTTTCGTTAGAGGAGATGACGCATACTTGACTAAGGGTAAGGAGTGGTGGTGCTCCATGGTACATCCCTAACAAGGATGGATCTTTGAAAATCCCAGGACCCATCTCGATGAGTGGATATACGTCTTTGTTGGTGTGAATGAGAGGAAGAATGTTATCGAGACTGGCAGATGGGTTTGGCTCGTAATGTGAGACTTGGTCAATGGTTACAATCTTCCCATTGTGGGCGAACATGATTGTCCGAAAGACGGATGATGCCACTGCCTTCATAGCATACATGTAGCTACGTCCAAGCAAGATATTGTAATCGAGATGAGCGTCGATAACTTCGATGTCAATGAGAATAGTTTTTCCCCCGAGTTCTAGGGGGACATTTTGGAAGATCCTTTCAGGAGATGATGGTCATCCTTCATAAGCTCGTAAGGTGATGGCAGAAGGTATGAGTTCCGAGGAACCAAGTTTCTGCCATACTGTTTTGGACATGATGCATGTAGATGCCCCTTCATCGATGATACATCGATGGATGGTGATGTTCTGTATCTTTACTGGTATTTGTATAGCAACTGCGGTGGGAAGACGTGGTTCGCAGCTATCAAGGTCAAAGGTGATGAGTCGATTATCGGTCGGGTCGACTGCGCCTAGGGCGGAAAGTAGTGATTTCCGCTGAGTAGGACAAGTCTAGAGGACTTCCAAAACTGACATGGCAGCCGGGGATTGTGCTAAGTCATCTACCAAGCTGTAGTTATGAGCGGCCCTAGCCTGTGGGTTGTGGACATTCCTGTGCAAGGGAATGCGAGGGATGCATAGTGGTGGTTCGGCGGAAGGGCGAGGGATCACCAACGGAGGTCCCATCGGAGTAGGGTTTGTTTCTGGAGATGTAGGAGTAGACTCAGTTGTGGTAGGATACTGACGATTGCATTTTTGCAGAAGGATTTCTTCCTCACTGGTGAGGAGAATTGTTCACTCTGTTGGATTGTTGGGATTGTGGTATTGACCCACCTGAGGTGGGGGATGCTGCGTGTCCTGTTGGGTGTTGATCACACCTTGATGTGGGATAGTTTTTTGCAGCACGGTGGGAGGGGGTTGTTGCGCATATTGTTGTTGTGCCTACTACGAGGCAGGCTGCGCAGGAGAAGGGGGGAGACTTCCAGAGTCCTTCAACCTTTTGAAATCAACGATCTGGGGGCAATGGTGGGTTTAATGACCGTACATGCCACAAATAGCACAAGGGTGGATGGTTTTAACATTATTTCTCCCTTGGCATTTGTTGTTATTGTCCCCTTGGGGGTTTTGGTTCCCTTGGTTCTGGTTGCCCCCAGTGGGTTGATGCCGTGGGGGTTGATTCCCACCTTGACCAGGATTATTGTTGTTATTCCTGTTCCTTCCTTTTCTCTTAGTGTTGTTGGATGGATGAGTTGGATTGGCTGTGTTCAACTGTTCAAAATTTTGGTATTGTTGAGCAGTAGAGGGTTGAACAAAATTTACCCCCGTATGAGGATGTGGGGGAGCCATGGGTTGTGGAGGACCAGGAAAGGGAAAGTAGGGATTTTGTGGTGGTATTGCTCCATAAGGTACATAGGAAGGCGCAGTGCTTTCACTAGTACTATAAGTTGATGTGGAGGGAGTACTACTGGTAGTTGGAGGAGGTGGATGTATGGGGGGTGCCAGTGGTGGTCCACTGATGGGTGGAGGTATAGCAACAGGGTATGGCTGTTGATAAGGGGGTGGGGGGTAATAAGAAGTGCCCCCATATGCTAGTGGATATTGAGGCATTCCATACATCGGTGGTGGTTGGGTTTGTGGACTATGGTGTGTGGTGGCACCTATTAGTCCGTCTGCTGAGTGAGACATCCCAACTTTGTCTTGACCAAAGGGCACAGGTTTCAGAAGATCAGGAAGTACCGTGTATAAGTATCTCGACTGTGTGTAAATGAGGTCATATTGCTGGGATTTACTGATGGCTTCTTCTTCGGATTGAGGGAAGTTAGAAGTGACATATTTCCCAAGGAGAGCGACAAGTGATCTAAGAAACCAGTTGAGGCATTGCTGCTTGGTGGTTTCTGCTTTACACAAACTATGTTGCCTACACCACTCATGAATGTGGTCAGCGATGTGGGTGGCTGAGGTCTGTTTGAAATTAGACAGTAGTTCTAGACCATTGTCATGGAGGATGGGTAATTGGAAGAAAGTTAATAAGGCTTTGGCCAAGGATTCAAAGGTCGTGTGGGACCCTGATTTTTCTTCGACATACCATTTGGCTGATGGGTTGGTAAGTGTGCATTGAAAAAGTCACAATTTGATAGAGTCGTCCATGATTCTATTGGAAGAAAACCATAGGTGAAAGGTCATGACATGATTGGCGGGGTCATCCCCTGCCTTCCCTTCAAACTTTGGTATGTCTAAAGGAAGTTTGGTTGGCATTGCAAGCCATGTGGCGTCATGCAATATAGGATCATTAATGAGCTTGGTGAGATCCAGAATGTTGAGAGAGGCCAAGTATGGCATCTGTAGTGGGGGTGGAGGGTTAGCTCCGGCCATGGTGTGTTGTGAACCTGACCCTTGATGGGGACTAGGTGGGTTGGTGCTCCCTCCTTGAGAGGAAGTGGGTCCCCCGCCTCCGTGCAAAGGAGAGCGAGTAGATGGATGACTTTGGGAAGAAGACCCAAGTAAGGTAGAACCAAGCAAAGCTGATCCTAAGATGGTAGCACTCACAGGAGTGTGTGAAGGAGGTACTGATGAGCGGGTATGCCCAGATACTCCCCCTAAGATAGGAGGAATATTAAGCAAGCGTCGTGAATGACGGGGGTTCTGTGGTTCCCCTATGATGTCAGACTAGTTGTGTGAAATGTGTGCAACAAGTGGTGAGAGAAAATATAGAAACAAGAGCCTTTTGTCGTGATTGTTTTGCACAATATATATCAAAGTCAAACTGTAATCAGATGTGCATCATACATAAATGAAAAAGAAGTATATATGTGGGTAAGAGGGTTTTGTCCGCGTGGGGGAATCAAAAGAAAGCAAATGTTCGTGTCCTAGAAGACGTAACGTCCTTCCTCTCAAATAGCACTGGACCTTC
>ML818338.1:0-18763 GCA_009831015.1 Picea engelmannii | reverse complement strand
TGGACCTCTCCTCCACATAATACCTTTGCAAATTCGGCTAGCCAACTCTCCGCACGTGTTTCTTGTTATAAAAGTTTCCACACATTTATTTAAAGTGATGTATTACATGCATGACCGTTTGAATTGGAGCGCGGGCTTTTGTATTGTGAAAGGAGCCTCACCCCCGGTCACACGACCGCAAACATGTGACCATACCATTGAACATATGGTACAGGGGGTATTCATATGGTTTCAAACTATATTAAAACACGGATGTATATTTAAAAAGGTGCGCGGACTTTTGTATGTGGTTTTATTATGGCAGCCCGCGGTTATATTACATGTTTCAACATGTGACCATGTCATAACATTGCGCGGGGTATTAAAAATGTTACACACGGTTATGTTAATACGTAACCAATATACCTTTTAATTATTGGCGCGATGTGGGTATTAAAATGTAAACCCGACTATATTATGTGTTTACATGACCATATATTTTATATGGGTTACGCGCGGGGTTTTTACAAATGTTACCCGTGGTTATATTGGGTTTGTTACATATGACCATTACCAAGTTTATGCGCGTGGGAATTCCAAACACGTTGGCAAACGGTTAACCACGCGCCTGGACACTTGTCCTTTTCAGATTCACTCATTCAAACTTAGCCCTTTTGAGCACGGGACGTGGACATATGGTCCCCCCATGCGCCCAACACCTCCGTTCTTGGGGGCTTGATTCTGGGTAACCATTCGACAGATTGCACCAATTTCGGAACGCTCGTTTGTGCTGGGTTTTGTGACGAGAAATGCCTGGAGCTAGGTTTCATTCTTCCAGAGGTGCAGAATGGCGAACAGGTTGCAGAGCTTGAAGGGGAAAAATGGCAGAGGCCATAACTTGATGAGTTTTTGACCAAATCAGGTGCCGAAAAATCCCAGCTAGGGGTTTTTGGACGTTCTGAGTTCATTGGTGAGGTTTTCATAGGAATTTGAAGACTTCTAATGCAGGTTTTTAACCCTTGAAGATTGGTGAAGGTTGAGGAAGCTTGAAGCCCTCATTGTTTGAGGCATTGCTCTGATGAGAACATAACCATTTTATGAGATTGAATAGTCATTCTTGACTGTTTATTATGCTCTGAACACATTGGGATAGGTTGCAGATCCATTGGAGGACTTATACAGGTATTTTTGCCTCATTCTTGCTCAGGGAAGCTTGGAGGCCACTTGTAGAAGAGGTCATTGCTGGATGAGCCATTGTCCATTTGCAGAGTTTTTACAGTCAAATTTGGGGTTTTTATGTATTCTGAAATCAATGGTACAGTCTGTAAATCCATTTGAGTTGAGCAGAATCTTGTAAAGAGCATTTGACAAACTAATCCCAAAGAGCCAAGTCCATTGAAGGAGGCTCAAGGAGATGTAGCCCAGAGAGGGGTGAACTCCTTTATCATCTTGCTTTTGTTGTGAGTTTACTATGTTATTTGCTGCAATTTTTATGGCTGTACATTGGTTTATAACACATATTTAAGAATGTAAAAGAACCTTTCTTCACACATGTACATTGCAAACAAGAACCAAGAACTTAACACCTAAACCCTCTTGCACATTTTAACACATGAAGCAAGGGCCTGTTAAGATTTATTTTATGAGATAGAGGGTTCTTGCATAGCATAACAAGTTAGCCTTCTATTTTCAGATCAATCCTCCAAGAGAATATAGGCAACATAACAATACAAATTAATTCCTTGAAAATGTAGTGCACCCATGGCCTTTTTTTATAGCATAGCTTTGAGGCATTATCTAACCAGCCTTTAGTGTGAACAAGGGGCCATTTAGAGCATGATTAGGTCTTTGACCAGCCACCCAATCGGATTTAGCCAAGATTTGGATGTCAAATCGACTTGGAAGTTGAACCAGAAGTGGGTGGGAAGCCGACCAACTTCATAAATATGTTGTTTTGAGGTGTGCATGACTTTTAGCATCCATAGTCGCACCTCAGGTGCATGTGTGCGTTTCTGGCATTTTTGACTGGCGCATGTGCACACGCTTCCTGTATGTCCTTTAGGGTGAACTAATAGTTGTTTGAAGATGATGTATTCCTGTAACCATTTGCAGATGAAATTTCAGTGATAATAGATGCCCCCTGATGGATGAGGTAAAGAGAATACGTATAGCCGAAATTCATCAATGTTTCTTCTACTAAGAGTACCATTGTAAGAAAGAGTGATAACAAGAGTCTCAAGAGTGACCCTATGGAGGGAGAGGGAAACCTGTAGAACCCAACCTCTCATAAGGTGTAAAAAATAAACTGTGTACAAACGAGGCAGGCATGCCCCATGCTCATGTTATGTAACTCAAACGGAGTGTGATATAGTAACTGAAGCTATCTGTCATTGTAGATGACTACAATGCCCTCAGGGGCGTGTTGATAATAACATAGGAAAATTATGATGGTGAATAAACTATGAAAAGAGGTGATGAAACTTAGAGAAAGTGTCGACGATTTGCAGGCATTGATGGCCTAACAATGTTTAGAGGCCTTCGGCCAATATAAAAAAAAACTGCACTAGTCGCAAAGTAAGACCCATTGCAACATGAAAAAGTGTTGAATTTGAATGTGGTGGGGGTCAACGACATCGGAGAGAATGGTTCTCTCTATGTCATTTGAGACTTCTCATTGTAAAGGTAATGAGAGTCAAGATACTATCGCCCTGTTGGAAACTATGTCGATGTCGACAGAGAGGAGACGCGACTTCGAGAAGCAGAGGGCTTCTTGAAATCCACTTGGACAAAATTAGGAATTTATGGGTAACATAGACGAAGTCGAGGAGTAGTGAGACTCAAGACTGCCTTTGGTTGGGGGCAGATGTAAATTGGCAACAACCGTGAAACTGAATCTAGTGTTAGGGAGATGACTAGATGAGAGTAAATTGTGCCAGAGGCGTTACAAAATGGGTAAACACAGAGATCGAAAGGTCTATGGGCTGTAGGATACTTGAGGTTTATATATAATGTCAATGATGTCGGGAAAATGATAAATTCCCCAACCAATGGAGATAAGGGTTTCTTTACCGAAAAAAGGAAGGCCGCTAAAGGCGACAACATAAAGCTATGAAAATGCAAAAAAGGGGTTTGTACAATTACCAAAAGAATAAAAAAGAATAAGTTAGGATAACTATGCAGATACATAAATGGGTTCCCCAGTGGGAGATGGCTTGGCTTGATGAGGGCGCAAGTTGCTCAGAGAAGAAGTGGAGGGTTAGGGCCCCATAGGCGAGTTTCTATATTTAGGGAAAGGTATGGAGGAAAATTTGCATATGGGAAAATTGGCGGTGAATGAAATGGATGGTTAATGATACTACAGGGGTGTAGTTAAAATAGAACCATGATTAAGTAACCTGGGATTCCATTGGGGATTTTTAGAAAAATGAGGAGAAGGATTATGTGGCTGATTCTCAACACGATGTAAGACTATCGAAAATCCCATCCCTAAAGGGTGAAAATAGCATGAGTGACAAAGTGCCCAGGGGGGCTATGAATGGGACAACTCATGTGGGTGGGATTACTACTGGGTGACAGTACCAAAATGTAGTGGAGGTGACAATACTGCAGAGCTAGATATAGGGATCCTAGAGGAAAAGATCGGCGGGTGTGACTGGACATGAATTGTGATATTCAGAGGGAAAGACTACATGCTAGTTTTGATAATATACCGGAAGGGAGACTGTTGATATATGATGAGAAAGTACCTGCACACATGAAAAATGAATACCTGACGTGAACAATATCTCAAGAGAAAGATCATAGAGCAGTTATTCAATAATGTAAGCATGCGTACCTGAGTGTAATATGAGAAAAATGTCCCTCAGGGGATAAGGATGGAAAGTGGCCTGGGTACTATCATGGTGTAGGTTACGAGGTGATGATCCCGCGACTGAAGATGAATCGAAAAATGGACGTCTGGAGTTCCTGGAATTGAGTCTGGAAGTTTGGCAAAATGGACTATATATAGTTGTAGGGCCCTGTTGACGAGCGAAAATCACTGTCCGTCAATTGGAAGAACGAGTCTGGTCTGGGTTTGTCTAAATAACCCAAGACGTTTGGTGTAACTTGTTTTGTGGGTTTAATGGCTTCGTTAGCTAATCTAAGGGTTCTAAAGAAAGAAATAAATAACTAATTACAAATTACTATATATAAATATGTACATACGTAACTATTGTAGGTATATTTAAATAGCAGATAAACTTATACTTTTTATATACATGATATACACACTGCAAGTTTTAATCTAAAGTTACGAAACTCAATGTGAAAATGACTGCTTTGAAGAAGCAGATAAAGAAAGAACATAAAAATATTTTTGGTTTTTTCTTTATAAATCTTAAATTAATAAAATAAAATGCTCTGAAACAGAAATGTATGGATAGTCAAAAGCCAAACCATGCATTTCAATTTCAGTGATAAACAAATAACAAAAAAATATAAATGATCTAACCTGTTAGAGAACTAATGATATGCATCCAAACATCTGTACGATCAGAGAACATCTAACCACCTTGTCCAGGAGGGAAACCTACAAAGAACCTTAAATCTGTTCTGAATAAATGAAGAAAAATTGTGTTGGCAATTGAATTTTAATAACAGAAAGAGTGATACAAATAGTTACTGTGATCTTATGATTGCAAGCAATTACATTAAGAAAAATCTTTTAGTAATAACATTGCATTTAATCTTTCAACAAAGATTAAGGAGAAATCATGTAATTGAAGTTGAATAGATGATCACCCGGTTAATATCTGAAGCATCACTTATGGACAACATTTATAAAGGAATTATCCCAAAACATAATAACTCATGAAGACTAAAGCTATCAAAACCTATTATCATATCAAGATAAACAAAACTTAAATGAAGACACCATCCACAAGAAGCTAAAGCCGAAATGTGTATTGTTGTTCCATTAAAGTGTGTAAATTAATCATCCATCGTCTGCCCTAGGCTAGGATGATTTCATTACAAAAATATGTAGTATTTAAAGAGTTTAGGAAAACTAAGAATCCTATATCTCAATATAGAATCAAATCCTAGGATGATTTACTAATTACAAAAATAGAGGGTAATAAAACCACTCAATATCAAACTGAATCTCTTAAGATTAATTTTTTTTTGTTTATGTTTACAAAATGAGACAAAGAAATGTCTAATGACCCCCAAAATGCTCCATATCATTATGTCTCCACAAGATGCACGATATCCTGAAAGGAAAAACGAAAATAAAAAAAATTTAGATATTCATTTAACCAACATTTTTCAATATTTCGAATGAGAACAGACTGGCTACAAAATTTGTTGATTCTATAGCTAGTCTTATTTTAAACAGAATACAATCATTTCAATCTATATTAATTAAGAACAAATCACACAAATCACACAAATCTTTACCTTTCAACTGAATGCTAACTTCAGCTCATAAAACCTCAGAATTAATCACTGCTTTGACACACTTAGCATTTTTTATTATGACCTTTCCAGTTTTCTTCAAGCGTTTTCCTTGCCTATGTTCACTGATATTGACTCTATGGTTTTCATTTGTTAACGAGTCAATTTGAGCTATGAGGGTATTGATGTTCTCTTGAAGGGAGGGGACATCTGTGTAATACTTGTCTATCCAAAATAAAGACACCTCACACCGTGGATCTGGAACAGTTGGTTGAGGAAACCCATGGTCGTGCGTTAGAATTCTCCCACTATTGTCTATGGGTTTTTTACCGAGTTGGATCCCTGGAAAAACTTTGCTATGTTTCAAGCACGATGGAAGATTGTCTGCAAAATCGTAGGTCTGGTTGAGATCAGGTTTAAGGTGACTTGGGTCTTCCCTTGCCAAGAATTTCTTGATCTCATAATCAAAGCTCTCATGGACCTCGATCTCTTTGCTCGAGCTCATATGAGACTTTAATTTATTTCATAGGCTCCTAGAGATTAATCTCCCTACCCTTTTGTTATTAAACCCTATATCCAAGTCATTTTTAGACAGTTTGCGTGAGGGTATGTTTATGGACTTTGAAAAGGTGTTAGGGCATACATACTACTCTCACTCATGAAATTCAATGACTCTTGGGTCAACATCTTGTTTCTCGGACATAGGCTCATTGAGCACGGCCCTATCACAGGGTTCTTTGGACGAGGAGACTATTCTTTCAATGAAAGGAATAGTGGTTTCTTATAACATGGGCTTATCAACCTCTACGGGGCTGGATGTAACAAAGCCATTTCAAGATAGGAAAGTATCCCAATCATTGCCTTGCAACTTTAAATGATGGACTAACAACATCCTGATCAACCCATGATGGAATAAACTGGAATTCAAACACTATCTCTTATACCTCTTGGCCATTTTATATAAACTTCTCAATAAATAGAAAGGCATGTTCAAATGGAAACTGATGAAGTTCATTAGTAGTCATATGTGGTAAATAAAAATGAGGCCGACACGACCTTCACATGTAACGAACTTTCAATAAAACATGCCACCTATTCTTTAACAGAGATATAGGCATACCTTTATCACAACACTGGATTTTCTGAGAGGTAAAGAAAAAACTCCACGACACCTCCTCTAACTTGGAATTCTTAAACCATTTTTTCCCACTAAGGGGAATACCTATTGCCTAGCTCAAAAAATCCTCGATGATTTTGATTTGAACATCACCCACTTTGGCTCGACATCCATCAAAAGAGAGGGTGAACTCATGGGCAGCTTGCAATTTGTAACCTTGAAATTTCTCAAGAACATCAAGCCAGCCTTGACCCTTAAGGTCTTCCCTTGCATCGTCATACAGAAGCAGGGTTTGTGAACCATTTGGTTCGACACAGACGACAGGGGCCATATGGATTCAGACAAGCAGTCATGAGGGCGGGCATAAATCATTGTAAGCACAAAGGGTTTCATAAAACAAAAAGAACCAGGGAAAAAAATAAGGAAATAAAACCCACTATTACTCTCGCGTGATTAAATGAAGGAATGAGGGGTTTCATACAAGAATCAGGCGTTTTGTGTAATGAATTGCCAAGAGTATAGAATGAAGCCTGAGACTTAACTTGAAATGATGGTCCTGTCGATTTCAAACTTCCACCATCAAAAGAATAGAGAATACGACCAGATGCATTTGAGTATTGTCATTGTGTAAAGGGTGGAGTTGATCATTTTAAGGTTAGGAGAAGAGGTGCTTGACAAATCAAAGCATAGCAACCATAAAAAGGATTTACTAATAATTATACATGAAACAAACTCATAGCCTGACATGAATCAATTCTTGGTGTATCATTAAAAACTCCAGAGTATACCTTATAACAATGAGCAACTTTAAAATAACTATTTTATTGACATGAGATAAGACTTAAAGAAAAATATCATTCTTAAAAGGATTTGTATGAACATTTATTTTCCTAGGGAAATAAGCCTTAAATTGAATTGTAATAAATTCATAAGTTTCAATGATTCATTCATGCTTTCAGTCATGAATGAAGCATGAAAACGAGAACTATGAATAATCAAAATAAAACCCTTATATAGACCAAAACTCAACTTTCAAGTAGCAATGTTCATGTGATGAAGCGAAGGTAGCTACATAATTTATTATTCGTTTCTTTAAGAGGTGAAAATACTGTGGGGATGCCAATAATGGTGACTTACTGGAAGAAGCAGTTATCTCTGCGTCATCGATGAGTTCATGTTAGGATTGTTAGAATGATTGTAGATCAAATAATAGTTGAAGGACATCAAGCATCTCCACAATCATTACACGGTCCAACTTCAGACATCTTTCTGTTCAAATGAAATCTGATGACAAATTTTTAAAAATGAGAGCAATGATGTTCAAGTCAATGGCTCTGATACTGTTGATAGGGCCACTGCTACTAGCAAGCATCCATAGCCTCGACAGAGATTTCAATTAACCCACTCCAACAACTCTACCTTGTCCAATAAATTTCAATTCAAAATGAAGAATTCTTATGACCAATATCAAAATTTATACCTGAGAATTTTTCTTGAACCCAACATTGCTTCACTGCTAGCCGACCTGTTTAGTACCCTGATGAAGTTTCTTGGAATAATGCATGCATTTACCCACTACCAAAAGACCTGTTCAGTATCCCAATGGGTTTACAAACACTTCCCACAACTCTTGAGAAATTATTCACAATCTGATATAAATTTAAAGATATTCAGAAGAACGGGGTGATGCTGAAAATTCTGGTTTTCACAACACTTGTTATTTTCCAGACTTTTAATGTTTTGCTTGATAACCTTCATTATGATCTGAAAATAGTTTATTGATGAAACTAATTTTTCAAGGACAGGAAGGCATCCTTGAGTTTATTTCTTAAAAACAGGGACATTGTAAAGAGATTTTAATGATAGTTGTGTCTACTCATAATTGTAATGTGAAACCATGAAATCTATTCTTAACAGAGAAACTTCTTTAGCTAGTCCGCGTTTCAGGAAAATTGCAGCAATTGATGCTCTGATAGACCTTGATTTTTATTTTAATATGAGGCATTCTATTTTCCCTCCTTGAACTAAACTATGATATAGGTATGTTTTAACCAGAAAGCGATAAAAACAAACAAAAAGGAAAAATTGAAGAAGCAAAAACCAGAAAACAAAATAAAATCAAAACAGAAAAAATATGTACAAAAGATGCATCTGGGACTCATCAAGAAAAATACCTTTTGAGAGCTTGACCATTCACCAGAAAGGTGTCTAGTTGTCCCTCTAAATTCTGCAGACAAAAAGAGTTGGGGCCTAGTTTTTCAGTGACCAAGAAGGGTCCTAACCACAGATTTTGGAACTTGGAATGTTCCCCTTTTCCTTCATGAGGTTTATCCCATTTGAGCACTAAATCTCCCACCTCAAAATTCCTATCCAAGGCAGAACTTGAATCAAACTAGCTTTTAACAATATGTTGATGCTGATCGAATCTTTATTTTTTTCGTGTTCTTACTTCCTCTAATTTCAACAAAGCGTTAATGCAACTTTTAAGAGGAGAACAATCCTCTTCCTGAACTTTTTGTGATAATTGCAGCGAGGGAAGCAAGACATGAGGATGGAGAATTAATTCTCTTTCATAGATGAGAAAGAAGGGGGAATTACCAACAACGGTTTTCAGAGTCACCCTATCATCCCATATTGCATTAAAAAGCACATTGTGCCAGTTTTTGTGGTTTTCAGAAACTGTCCTCTTGATAATTTTGATCAGGTTTTTGTTTGTTGATTCTGCTAAACCGTTTCCTTGGGGGTAATAGATGGCATAATATTTCAATTTTATCCCTTTTTCTAAAGAAAAGGCACTCATATCGAGAGATGAAAAATATGAAGCATTATTGAAGACCAAACATTCAGGAATACTGAATTGAGTAATGATGTTTGAATTAAGGAAAGATATTACCTGACTGGTGTTTACCACTTTTAATGGTGCAGCCTTGGACCATCTGTTAAAATAGTCTATCGTTGTAATGATGTATTTGTGTTACTATGAGGAAGTGGGGTTGATAGGCCCAATGATGTCAATACCCCATTGTTGAAAAGGAAAATCTACCGAAACAGGTTGTAGTGGAAATGCTACCTTCTGTACTTGTCCATAAGCCTTTTGGAAGATTATGCATTTACGACATAATGTATGGGAATATTTGAATAATGTGGGTCAATAGTACCCTGCTCTTGATAATTTGTGAGCAGTAGTGTCTCCATCGAAGTTCCCACCATATTCTCCTGTATGTAATTCAGATAACATTTTATCTGCTTCATTTCTTTCCAGACAACACATAAGGACGTCATCAAAAATTTTACGGAATAATATGTCGTTTACCATCTAGAAAGGTGCATATTTTAGTCTTAATGATCTTCTCTTTTTCGGATCAAGATGGTGAGGAGCAGAACCGTGTGTTAGATAAAACTTAATGTCATCAAACCAAGAATTAGCAACATCTTGTGCACAACATATTTGACTTTGACTATGCTGATTTTCAATTAAAACATTATTTTGACTCTGCTGCTCTTCAACTAAATCAACCACTAATTTACATAGACCCTGGCCTCTAACAATTTGCGCAGGGGTAATATCGAGGTCATACTCTTGTAATGATGTCATCCAGTTTGTCTGTTTTTCACCCAGTTCCTTTTGTACTAACAAGTTTCTGACAACAGGGTAAGGCACTGACTTTAGTTCTAGATTTCAGTAGATATGATCAAAAATGTTTTACTGCTTTAAAAACAACATGATCCTATTGATCTACAACCAGGTAATTAAGATCTTCTCCCTTGAAGGCTGAGCTCATAAAGGCAATGGGAATTTCATTGCTTCCAGCATTCTTTTGGGTCAACACAATGACATAAGATCGATTAGAGGTGAACATGTAAAGAGTGAAATCTTGTGAAAAATTGGGGCTCATTAGGGAGGGAGCCTCCACTATGGATTTTTTTATGGAGTCAAAAGCTTGATTCTCCTACGGTCCCCAATGATATTGAACATACCTTTTGATTAATTTTTGCAATGGCCTTACCATTTCAGGGAAACTCGGGACAAACCTTATAACAAAATTTATTTGTCCTAGAAAAGATTGCATGGATTTTTTGGAGGAGGGGGGAGGAAGTTTGGCAATTGTTTGAGTTCTTTCGGGATTGATGATCATCCCTTCACTGGATACTATGATTCTGATAAGTTTTCCTTGTTCCACTGCAAAGATAGAATTATTAGGATTTAGAGATATGTTGTACTTGTGGCATCGTTGTAGGACAAACCTCAGATGGGATAAGTGATCTCTCTTATTTTTGGATAAAACAATAATTTCATCAAGATAGACCACTATAGATTGATTGATGAGACCATGAAAATCAATATCAATTTCTCTCTGGAAAATGGCCCCGGCATTGATAAGCCCAAAAGGCATTTTTCTATAGGCGTACGTACCCCATGGGGTACGGAAAGTGGTTTTCAACTGGTCTGGGGGGGACATGAGGACCTAGTTGTACCTTGAAAAACCATCTAGTAGTGACAATCTTTCAGAACTAGATAACTGTTGGAGAATTTGTTCCATCGGAGGAACATGATAATTGTCTTTGTCAAATGCTCGGTTTAAGTTTCAAAAATTGACACAGAGTCGAATTTCGCCACTTTTCTTCCTTGCAGGGACAAGATTAGATACCCATTGTGTGTGTCTTACTGGGAAGATTATATTTGCATTCAATAGTTTTTTTAGTTCTTTCTTGACCGTGGATTCGAGCTTAGGGTGCATCTTTCTCAGCTTCTGCTGAAAAGGTTGAGTCTAGGGTTTCATGGGGATGATGTGTTGTATAATGTTAGGGTCAAAAATTTTTAAATCATCGTATGTCCAAGCAGAGACATCCTTGAATTATTTAAACAGTTTTATAAAGGTTGACCTATCTTGCTCCGAACATCCCATTCCCAGATTAATACATTGTGGATTATCTTTAGTCCCTAGATTTACTTTTTCATGGGTCAAGGAGGAACTAATTGTTTTACAATTTACTGATTTCCTGAATTTATGATGCAAATCATAAAAATTTTCTAATCTTACCACATATTTAGGGATAGAATTTACCAGATATGATGTTGATTCGGGAGACCTCAGGTCCGATATTACCATAAAATTGCGGATATCTTCATCGTGGGTGCCTTCATCAATAACCACACATCGGAAAGTGTCCTCCATGTGCAAAAAACTAATGATTTTCTGATCATCATCGAACACTCTCCAGTTAGTGACGTTGTCTGGGACTGATTCTCTGAATAATAACTAAATTGAAAATTCATTTGGAGAAAGACCTTTTACAGGAAAAAGTTTGGAAGCGATGTTAGCTAACAATTCATCCTTTGAGTTGTTTGATCTTGGAATGGACTTAATGTTAAATGCAAAAAAATTATGCATTAGATTCCATACCTCGGCTTGATAACTTTTCAGGTGTGGTGATAGGCAATGTATGGAATTTATTACCTGTCTGACCACAATTTCTGAATCACCAAATACCATTAAGTTCTATACATTCATATCTACTGCCTTCTTAAGTCCTTGTAGAAGTGCCTCATATTCGACGGTGTTGTTTGTACATTCAAATTCTAATCGGCAAGCGATCATAGTTTTTATTACCTGTCGGGACAATGAGTACACATCCTGCACTAGCTCCTTTTTTAGATTTGGATCCATCGAAGTAGAGATACCATATGTGAGATTCATTGGCCGTGTTTGACACATTAGGTAGAGTTGTTGACTATGTGCATGTCATGAGTTCCGATTGTTGTTCCAGATCAGCGATGATGGAAGTTTCGGCCATGAAGTTACCGAATAAGGTGTTCATTCCCTGCATTTCGAGTGAATTAGTGGAAGCAGTAAATGGTTCATTAGCATAATTTAAATCAGTTACGGTGTGCTTGAGGTAACTCTCATGATTAATCCTAATTCTGTTTGGCTTTCCATTCTCTGGTAGCCACAAATGAGACCAGTATGTTGCAAAGTATCCATGCAACTGTTCAGACCAATCCCTGCTTAAAAATAAATTGTACACTTCAGGGATGTCAACAACAATGATATCAATAATTTGGTGAACCTTAGGATTAGAGGATAGCCTAACAAGTACATTTTTTAATTCACCAATTACCTTAACATTCGTCCGATCAAGCTAGATGATTTTTAGACTGGAAGGTTGAAATTCAGTATTGATTTTTTGGTAGACAGAGAAAGGCATCACATTTGATGATGCACCATAATATACCATGCACTTATGTACATTTCTATTGAAAATTTCAAAAGTTAATAAAAAAGGTGGGACAGTTTTGTGAGAATTAACAACAAAACTTTGCTGATTTTTAGTCGTTGTCCCTGAAATTACTTTATCTACATTTGATACATTTTTTTCAGTGAGGTCTCTTTTATTTGAGGTTTCAAGTGTTGTTTTAGTAGAAACCTTTTGAGGTGTTTTAGGATTGATTTATGCAATTTTCTTGTTGTTCAGATTGTCGTTTTTATTGTTTTCAACAATGTTCTGAAGCATTTTCTGCAGAAGAAAAGGAAATTTCAAAAGCACATAAACAAAAATATTAGCTCTAAGTTTCTTTAAGTATTCAATCAAGTCATATTTTAAAATTGGGGCTGCTGAATTATGTTTTGTTTTAGTTTGTTTAAATTGTTTCTGAGGCACATTAGTACCTATTTCAGAAGAGGGTTTACTCTGAGTTTTTCTTCTGGTATTGTAAGGATGGACAATTTCAAAATTGGCTTGAAATATACTGTCGGAAAAATGCCCGAAAATGTTGGGAGATGATTATTCTTCTTCGGTTGTTTCTTCTTCAACCACATCTTCAGAATTCTTAGGGGGAACTAAGTTATCATGTGCTTCAAGGATAGTCTGTATAGTGTATTGTAAGCTTTCAAAATTCAGACCTTCTGGGTTTGGGTTTGGTCGGTTTGAGGGAAAAGGTTTTCTAAAAGGAGGTTTGTAAGCTCCTTTGCTTGAAGATTCTTCCTCAGCTGATGTCCTCAAGTCTATGACTTGATTTGATAATTTATGGATGACCTTTTGTAAACTTTCCAAATCTGAGCTCTCTGATTGAGTTTTGGTTTGGGGGGGTCTAGGAATAATTTCTATTTTCTTCTTAGAAGACGGGTTATCTCTGCCTCATTACTAAGATTATATTTTAGGCTCAAAATATGTTTTCCAATTTGTCTTGCCTCCTCGAAGGCTTCTAGTAACGTTCCCTTCTTAGAAATTTTAACCCAAATTGCTACATTCTAGTGTAGAGCTTTGGTGTAATATGCGACAATGAGATTTTCCATGGGCATTGAATCAATGGGGATTCGATTTGTTAACGTGAGGAACCTTTGGTTAAAATATTTTAATTTTTCCTTAGGGTTCATCTTTAAGCTGGAGAGTTCCATGACTAAGACTTCAGGAGATTTATCATCTCCGAACTTCTCAAGGAAACAAAACTCGAATTTGCCCCACGATACAATGGTGTGAGGTTGTTGGGAAAAATACCATGTAGAGGCATTTCCCTCAAATGTGTAAGAAAGAGTCTACATACTACATCTTCATGTTCTACACTTCGGAGTCTAATGGATAGCATGAATTTATTTATGTGATCCTCGTCGATTTTCTTAGAGTCTGGATCGAATTAAGTAGCCACTTCTCCAGGTGTTTGGGCAAAGGGTGTGTTAAAATAATGTAACTGCGAAGAGCATTCTTACTATTATTTTATTATTGGATTAAATCCCCATTGTGGATTAATCATGTCAATTATTATTATTATTGTTATTGGATTAATCCCCATTGATGATTAATCATGCCAGTAATTGTATAAGGACAAAATCCCCTTTTGCGGATTGGTCATCGAACAATTATAAAGGGGAGAATAAGAAGTCGGCCCCGACAGTTATTATGGAAGAACCAGAATTAATTAAAGGTGGGTTTACCCACCCAGAGTGAGAGGTCGGCCCTGCCAGTTGTGACCTTTCACACATGCCATTCTTGTATAAATAATAGGTTAATGCCTCACTTCAAACACAAAAATCACTTGCTCATTATCTTATGAGGCAAGCTGCAATTACCAGTTGGAGAGAGGAGAAGAAGAGTGGCGCATCTCTTGGAGAGGACTATCTGTATTGGTTTGAGTTATCTCTTGAACATTGTATAATTTATTTATGATAAGGAAGTTTTTGCTGGGTTTTCTTCACCTAGAGGGTTTCCCAGGATAAATGTTGTGTCTCTTGTGAATGTGTATTTCTCAGTGATCTTGTTCTTATGATGCTCTTATATATTGAAATGCAAAGAACTATAATAATGGCATAAAAATTAACATGGTATCAAATACAACCTAAAGGAAACACTATTTGCAAGAGAAAAACGTCACTGCTGCAACACCTACAAATTAGGGTTTTGAAAAAGTATCTCTTTTCATCCCCCTAACCTCCTAGAAAGTTGCGCCCTCCCCCAAGGATCAATTTGAAACCTAGAGTGCACCTTTTCAGTGGTTGGATCTTCCGTAAAGTGAAACCCGAGTTTCACAAAAGTACTAGAAGTACCAGAAAACCAGTACCAGAAGTACCAGAAGTACCAGATTACCAGAAGTACAGGAAGCACCAGTCCAAAAATCCGCAGATCAGATTTGATGGGGTAAAATTTGGAATTTCTCAGATCTGAGGACTCCAGGCTACTCGCCTCAGCCAAGCGCACCTCCTGGTAAGGTCAAAATTTGAATTTGAGCATTTTCAATTTTTGGTTATTTTCGTTGCCGAAAGTACAAGATGTCTGCAAGCACAAAGCTTGTTGAGAAATTACAAGGCATAAACAACTTTCGTGCCTGGAAGTACAGGATCGGTCTGATCCTTGCAGAGAATGACCTATCAAGATTTATCAAAGAAGAAGTGGAGGAACCTGAAGATGCCATAGAGAAAGAGAAGCATCGGAAGGACTCAATCAGGGCTCAAAGAATCATTGCAGATTCAATGAAAGACCACCTAATCCCATATGTATTGTCAAAGAAAACCCCGAAGGAGATGTTTTATGCTCTAAGAAAACTATATGAAGGAAAGAACATCAACTGAAATATGAATCTCAGAACTCAGTTGAAGAATACCAAGATTCATAAAGGAGAAATGATTCAAGAATATTTCTCCCGAATCTCAGAAATAAAAGAATAGTTGAAAGTAATTGGAGACACCATCGATGAAGATGAATTTGTAATGACATCCCTAAATGGTCTCACAAGACCTTGGGATGCCTTCATCCAGTCAGTATGTGGCAGAAAGGAGAAACTACAGTTTGAAAACCTATGGGAAGAATGCACCCAAGAAGAGACAAGGGTATCCAACCGTGAAGCGTTACTAGCAAAGGATGATGATCAAGCCCTAGCTACTCATACAAAAGGAGGAAGGAAGAAACCCTATTTCAAAAGGGAATCTCATAGAGAACCACAACCATCAAACAAATTCAACAACCAAGAATCTCATTCAAGAAATTTTCAGAAGAAAGGACAATGCAAGGGATGAGATCTCTCATCTATACAATGCTATCATTGTGATAAGATGGGACACAAGGAAAATAATTATATAGTCAGAAGAGATGAATACAAGAGGACGCACAAAAGGAAACATGCTCACATTGCCGAAGATGAAGAACCACCTATGAAGATGATTAAGGACCATGTCTTGATCTCATCTCTCTCGGGATCTGTATCACCTGGAGAGGACACATGGCTCAATGATAGCGGTGCATCAAAACATATGACGGGTAAGAAAAATACCCTCTCTTGTATTTCAGAAAAGAAT
This sequence comes from Picea engelmannii, assembly GCA_009831015.1. Classification (NCBI taxonomy): domain Eukaryota; kingdom Viridiplantae; phylum Streptophyta; class Pinopsida; order Pinales; family Pinaceae; genus Picea; species Picea engelmannii. The sequence continues at coordinate 2,446 of ML818338.1, read as the reverse complement.
TTTTCTCATAAAGTAACTCTTGGAGATGATTATCAATATCCCATCAAGGGAATAGGAGAATCAAACTACAAGCTTGATTCAGAAAACTCAATAACAATGAAGGACATACTCTATGTACTGGGCCTAAAGAAGAACTTACTCTCCATATCAGCTTTAGACAAGAAAGGCTATAGAGTTGCCTTCATATATGGAGAATTTCTTATGTGGGATAAGGGAGAAACCTTAAATGAAGCAATGGTCATCGTAAGTGAATAAAATGGTTTATATAAGCTGAAGGGTCACCCAGAAACTGCTATGACCCATGCCATCGAAAATTCATGCGAACTTTGGCATAGAAGATTAGCCCACATCAACTACAAGGTGCTACCATAGATATGCAAAGCTGTCATAGGTTTACCAGAACTCAAGGTTGATCAGGAAGGCATATGCAATGGATGTACGCAAGGGAAGAACATCAAGAACCCCTTTCCAAAGAGGGACAAGAAAGAAGAAGGATCATTGGAACTCATCCATTCTGATGTGTGTGGCCCAATGCCATCATCCTCCATTAGCGGGTATGTATACTATGTATCATTTATTGATGATTATTTTCGTAAGACCTAGATATATTTCTTAAAATCTAAAAATGAAGTATTCAGTAAATTCAAGGAAGTCAAAGCCTTGATAGAGAATCTTTCTAAAAGAAAGATTAAGATACTCAGGCCAGATAGTGGAGGAGAATATACCTCGAAGGAGTTTGTAAGATTCTGCAGAGATGTCGGGATCAAGAGGGAACTAATTACTCCCTGTAATCCCCAACAAAATGGTGTAGCTGAAAGGAAGAACATAACGATTATGGAAGTTGTGAAGACCATGATTCACGATCAATATCTTCCTATGTTCTTATGGGCAGAAGCAACTATGGAAGTTGTTTATGTGCAGAACAGACTATCCCATAGTGCACTTGGGTTCAAGACCCCAGAAGAGATGTTCATTGGAAATAAGCCAGAGGTAAGCCATCTCAAAATATTTGGCTGTCCAGTGTTTATTCATATACCGAAAGAGAAAAGAAACAAGATGGAACCCTTTGGAAAGAAGGGAATATTTGTGGGATACTGTGAAGTATCCAAAGCCTTCAGAATCTACATACCTAGTCACCGCCATATTGAGATCAGCAGGGATGTGACCTTTGATGAAGAAGTTGCACTTAATAAATCGAGAAGATTCCATCTTGAAGAAGTATATGAAGAGGAACCTGTAAATCCCAGGACGACAGAATCCATGAGGGAAGTTCCTAGAGTTGCAGAACCTGTAAGGGAAGTCGTAACTTCCCCTGATGAGGAGACTCCTAAAGATCATGATATAACATAATTTCAACAACATCCTCAAATGACATTCTCCCATAAAAGAAAGCCTTCTTGGGAAAGAGAGCTTATTCAAGATGGAGAGAAGTATGGTGTTCCAGAAGGAACCATGAGACAGGTGAAGAGACCAAAGCCATTCTCCAGTTACACGGCTTTGATGTGCAATATACTCGATGAAAAACCTACATGTTTTGAAGAGGCCATCCAGAAGAAGGAATGGGCAGATGCCATGACAGAGGAATACCAATCCATAATAAAGAATGATGTATGGGAAATAGTTCCCAGTCCAAGAAGTAAGGATGTCGTATCATCAAAATGGCTCTTCAAGATAAAACATGTTATTGATGGAAGTATTGAGAAATATAAAGCAAGATTTGCCGCTTGTGGATTTTCCTAGAAGGAAGGAATCGATTATGAAGAGACATTCTCTCCTATGGCCAGATACACTTCGATCAGAACCATTATAGATCTTGCTGCCAAGATGAAATGGAAGTTGCACTAGATGGATGTGAAGACAACTTTCCCGAATGGTGTTATTGAAGAGGAAGTGTATATAGAGAAACCCCAAGGATTTGAGGTTGAAGACAGGAAGTCTCATGTCTTTCGATTGAAGAAATCCTTATACAGATTGATGCAAGCTCCCAGAGCTTGGTATGGCCGTATAGACAGTTTTATGACGAGCTTAGGCTTTACCAAGAGTAAAGTAGATTCAAATCTCTACTTCAAGATCATGGATAATGAACTAGTAATATTACTACTGTATGTGGATGACTTATTCTTAATTGGAGAAGAAAATCGCATTGTTGAATGTAAACAGAGACTTGCTGCAGAATTTGAAATGAAAGACATTGGCCTAATGCATTACTTCTTAGGTATTGAGGTATGGCAGAGTCCGGAAAGAACCCTCCTTAACCAGGGGAAGTACACGGTCGAAATCTTAAAGAGATTCAACATGATAGAATGCAAGTCCATGAATACACCCATGGAAGCAAATCTGAAGCTGCTGGTCGATACTTCGTTAGATTTGATAGATGCCACTCTGTACAGACAGATTATTGGATCACTGATGTACTTGATGAACACTAGACCAGACATCTATTTTG
>ML818337.1:172027-197402 GCA_009831015.1 Picea engelmannii | reverse complement strand
TTACATGAGTGAATATATCTAGATGATCAAGCTACTTCTCAATAGTTTTGTCATTCTTGGAGGATTCAAGGAAAAATGCATCTCTAGAAAGAATTAATTTATTTTTTACCTCATCATAAACATGATATTCCTTGGTGGTATTTGAGTACCCCAAGAAGATACACTTCAGACTCCTTGCATAAGAATTTTTTATTTTCTCCTTAAGAATTAAATCCTGGTAGGTGGAAACAAAGACCCTGAGAGGCCTCATCAAAGGAATGCATCCATACCACATTTCATAAGGAGTCTTATTTCCAAGAGAATTATATGAACACCTATTTTTCAAATAAACGACATCATCCCAAAACATCGATTTCACATTTTTGAAAAACGTCATGAACAAGCCATATTTGAGAGAGTCGTGTTCATTCTTTTAGCTACACCATTATGTTGAGCATTGTATGGAACTGTGGTTTTATTATTGATCCCAATTTGGTAAATATAGTTTTAAAATTCATTATATGTATATTCTCTTTCGTTATCAGTACAAAGAGAGCCAGTATGACACTGAGCTTCATTTTCGATCCATACATGAAAATTTTTAAAAGTTTCAAAATCTTGTGATTTATCTTTCAACAAGTACACCCAACACATCCTAGTGTAGTCATGAATAAAAGTCATGATATATCTATTTACATTATCATATAGAATAGTCATGGGGCCACACAAATCAAAATGTATCAATTCTAGTTTTCTACGTGCTCTTGAAGTAGAATCATGAAATGGTTGGTTGTTGTGTTTTCCAAGGATACAATCATCACATTGCTTCAAATTCCTTGAAATGGTGGGAAAAATAGAAATACCATTTTTTTTCAATAAACAAAGGTTTTCATAATTAATGCATCCAAATATAGCATGCCAGAAGAGACTGGATGGAAATGTACCTTCATCATGGTGAGAGAGGTATGCATAATTCTATGCATGAGGAGATGTCCCTTTCAACTTCAACAATATTTTGTCGTCTACTCCTATCATAACAACCATCTTGTTTGAAGCCTTCCTTATTTCAAATTTTCCAACAAAGATATGTATTGAGTGGCTTTGTTTTTTAGTGTGCACAAGAGATAGCAAGTTCCTTCATGGCTCAACAAGATAGAGCACATCATGCAGAAGAAAATATAGGAGTCCATGAAATTTAAGCCTAATGGTGTCAATTCCAAAAGGATTGAGACTTTATTTATCTACAAAATAAATTATGTCATCTACATTGTCATTTAAATATTCAAAGAAGTCTCTCTGAACGGTCATGTTACATGTTGCACCCATGTCAATCAGTCATGCATCTCTCCATAGAGAAAATGAAGTGTTAAACAAATATTCAGTTACTCCTATATTGTAATGAGAAACAATATAATGAGAATATTCAAGTGCTTTACCTTTCACTGAGTCTTTATATTTGTCATATTTCTTATATTTCTTGTCTTTGATATTCTCCCAATGGATTTTTCATGTATTTTCTTCATGTGACCAATTCATTTTGCAACGGTCATAGCGAAGATTAGATCTCTCTCCTTGGTTGTTCCTACTATTACCTTCCAGGATAGGGGTAACTAAGGAGATCATGTCTCAAGGCCCACAAGTAGTATACATGGAGTTTTGAGATCCATATTGACTAGCATAGCCCCACAGGGCCCCTTCTATCTTGACTCACACCATCAATCATCACCAACAACAGAGAAGCATCAATCACACCAGCCTGATCCTAGAGGAAAATAGGTATTTCTTCATGAGTTAATACATATGTATTCCTGGTAAGTGACACTTTAATAATTAAAGAATTTGAATATGTTTCAAATAATTCTTTCTTGATTACATAACATTTGCTTGGAAATTATACCTTTTTCCTTATTTAACTTTGGTGGGTGCCATTATGTCCTACGAATTTGGTCACCTTCGGGAATGGGGTGCTATTGGGGGTTCCTTGAAGATACATTGTACCATTCCTGATCATATTTATCACTTTCCACACTTCCTCCATTTCATCTCCTCATCTTTTGGGTTTTTGGATGCACTCGCCCAAGAAGGGATTGTACCTCATTTCATGGGAAGAAGGGGTTGAAGGCCCAAAGGGAAATGCAGCTAGAAAAAAGATAAAATCCAATCATAACCTTCCATATACTCACCCAAGAGGTCTTGAGAACAATGAAATGTTTCTCCTAAAATGCTTGAAATACTTGCGAAAGCAAATTCACATCAAATATATGTCCCACTTGTTGAGGAGGTGCATTTATGCAATGTATTTTTCTTTCCATGCATATGGAACTCGATATACCTAAACTTCAAGTGACGTCATGGTACTCTTTCTTTCCATGTCTTATAGTACCCAATGTTTTTGGACTTTAATCAATTAATGGAAATGAATGGGCTTGGAAAAATGTTGCATCACGGCTGAAGGGAGGCACACCCTCTACAAAGACACCCATAAATGAGACAATACAAACCCTTGTATGTCATGAACTCCATGCCTAGAATTCTTACCCTAGTCCAAATCATATTCACACATGACTTAGATGGGTTTCCCTTGGGAAACACCTTTGACTTGGGGATTGATTGACCCAATAGGATTCCTTGACACCCCTCCCATACCTGAATTTGACAAATTGTATAAGGTCTTTGAGCATTTGTTTAGTTTGAAACATGGGGTTTGATTCACATGTTTGGGTGGTTCCATTATTATATGTGGCTTAATTGGCATAATTCTCGTGACTTATGGACCCTTAGAGGGAAAATATATCTGTCTTTGTAGGACCTCACCCTGTGGACAGGTGTTCATGAGGAGATGACTTCATTCAAACATTCATGAGGGCTTTGGATCCCAAGGATAGATGATAGACACCATGTCTAGGGAAACCTTGTGATGACCATTTGCACCTTGAAGAAGGAGGTCATTCCCCTTAGAGGCACTATGTCATGTCTAGAAGACGATCTCCCACCTCTTTCCACCTAGACGCTGGCCTTTGGAGGCTTGGACGTCACCCACCTAGCTCATGATGTCACCTTGGAGAGGGATATGGTTTGATGGTGACACCTTGATGGAAGAAAGTTATGGTATGATACTTTGGGACATGTGGTATGGTATATGGCCTTTGGAGGCCCACCTCTATGCAAGAAGAACCATGGCATCATGCTTTGGAGCTCAATGTCACCCTAAAAGGGGATGGCGTCATCCTTTCTAGTGTTTATCTTGTGCAAAATTTAATTTTTAAGACTTTATGAGGCCAGTTTTGAGGTTGACCCTCCTATTTTTACATTGACATTTTAAAATTATGTTGCAAGGTCTTTATAAATAAAGAGACCTTGCCTTTCATTTGGACATAGCTCATATTCCTCTCATAAGAGAGGAGGTCTGAAATTTTCTCCCTCTTTGGGGTAAATGGTCTCTCTTACTCATGCACTAGACTTGGAGGAGCAAGTTTTGTATGTCTTGGTGGAAATTTCTGCAACTAGGGTTTGTGCATGGTTTAATCTTGGTGAAGTAAGTAAAATATGAAATTTCTTTCACATGTTGGATGTTTAATGGTATATTTTACTTATTCATATTGAAGATATATCTCTTGTGTAAACCCTAGGAGAGGAGCATAAGGTGGTTCCTCCTCTCTCTATCTTATCCCACCCATTAATTGTCAAGGGAATCCTATCTAGGGAAAAATCCTAAAGCCCTAAAGTTCTAGCACTTTAGGAGTTTGGTTCTAGTGACAAAATTGAAGAATCCTTGAAGGGAAGAAAGAATTGCTAGAGCCCAAAAGAGCTTGCACTCTAAAAACTTCTTCCTTACATCTAAGACCCTAAGTTGATACCACCTTAGATCTCAATCCCTATAACTTGGACATTATTATCATTAGCCTCCAATTGAATTTATAGTGTTATTGTAAATTATTCCATAGCCCAAAAGGCACTAGTTTCATTGCTCTTGTGAAGGAATTTGATCAAACAAACTCACAAAATTTATTGTCTAATCCTTTTACAAAATTTTCCTAACCCTAGCTTAGCATAATCTACTAATTTAGTTGTTGATGTTTAAAAACACTGCTACAACAATGCAATTTGCTTCATTTTTATGCATACACTAGCCTAACTAACTCAGAAATTTCTTGGAATAGTTGGAAATTGATCTATTGGACAAATGCTAAGTTTACACTGTAATTTCATGCAATTCTGATATATTTTTCTTGTGGTTGTTTCAAAAATGTATTGGTTGTTATAAATTGGTATCTTTCTTCAATTTTATACCAGACATTATATATTTTTATTGTCTACTATCTCTCGAAATATTACTATTATATTGGTACTTGGAAATTGCTATATACATGCTATAATAGTTCTTGTTCTAGGAAGGTACCCGAAACACTTTGCCTCAATTTCACAAACATAGACCTTTGACTTAGGTAACTAGTGACAAGATTCTCTAAACTTGGCTAAATCCTTTCTATCCAATCCCTTGAGGTTACCATGGACACCTCCCCTGTGGTGGACCTCATCTATTACTAAACATGGTGATTTCCTACTAAGGTGACAATGGTGGGTTATCCTATAGTTACGTGGATTTGTGACCTGTATTGGGGCTTTGTCATAAGTACAAATCACACACTAACATTTTGGCATCGTTGCTAGGGAGAATCGATTCAGTTTTCCTCAATGACATATCTTTGGTGAGATTTTTCTAAATCCCTTATCTTGCAAGCTTACTTGGTGACTCCACTGAGGGTAGTTCCCTTACCTTCCTTTGATGATCCTAAAGGGATCATCTAGCGACTCCACGAAACTTTTCCAAGGTGCCATTCTACTCCCAAATTTTTGATATTTTCAAGAAATGGAATCATGGCACCTTGGTAGAAAATGTATCCTTCTATTAATTTTTAACATTTTTGGGGATACCCACATTATTTTGACATAAAATGGTTGAAGAACTCTCCAAGATTCAGAGGCCTACCTATTAATCACATTGTATACTTCTTGAAATATATACAGGAAATAGGAGTTGGAAATGAGGATGTACTAGTAAAACTGTTTATACTTTCCTTTCCATCATTTATACAAGAATGGATCAAGAGTTGTTGCAAACCAAAGGGTATAAAATTGTTTATACTTTCCTTTCCATCATTTATACAAGAATGTATCAAGAGTCCTTGGGAAAAACCTTTGAGTTGGGGATCGACTGACCCAATAGGATGCCTTGACACCCTTCTCATACCTAATTTTGACAAATTGTATAAGGTCTTTGAGCATTTCTTTAGTTTGAAAAGGGGGGTTTGATGCACATGTTTGGGTGGTTCCATTATTATATGTGGTGTACTTGGCATGATTCTTGTGAATTATGGACCCTTGTATGGAGCATCTATTTTTCGTTGGAGGACCTCTCTTGGTGGATAGGTGTTCATGAGGAGATTAATTCATTTGGACCTTCATGAGGGCTTTGGAGCCCAAGGATGGATGTTAGACCCCACGTTTGGGGAAACCCTTTGATGACCATTTGCACCTTGAAGAAGGAGGTTGTTTCCTTTGGAGGCACTCTGGCATGGATATGAGACGTTCTCCCACCTCTTTCCACATGGACGTTGGCCTTTGGAGGCTTGGATGTCACCCACCTAGCTCATGACATCACCTTGGAGAGGGGTAGGATTTAATGGTGACACCTTGATGGAAGAAAGATATGACATGATACTTTGGCACATGTGGCATGGTCTATGGACTTTGGAGGCCCAACACTTTGCAATAACAACCATGAAATCATGCTTTGGAGCTCAAAATCACCCTAAAAGGGGATGATTTCATCCTTTCTAGTGTTTATCTCATGCAAAACTTAATTTTTAAGACTTTATGAGGGAAATTTTGAGGTCATCCCTATTATTTTTAGATTGAAATTTTAAAATTAAGTTGCAAGGTCTCTTATAAATAAAGAGACCTTGCCTTTCATTTGGACATAACTCATATTCCTCTCATACAAGAGGAGGTCTGAAATTTTCTCCCTCTTTGGGGTAAATGGTCTCTCTTACTCATGTGCTAGACTTAGAGGAGCAAGTTTTGGATGTCTCTTGGTTTATTCTTGGTGTAAATTTCTTCAACTAGAGTTTTTTCATGGTTTAATCTTTATGAAGTAAGTAAAATATGCAATTTTGTTCATGTGTTGAATGTTTATTGGTGTTTTTCACTTGTTTGTATTGAAGCTATATGTCTTGTGTAAACCCTAGGAGAGGAGCATAAGGTATTTCCTCCTCTCTCTATATTATCCCATCCATTAATTGTCAAGGGAGTCATCTCTAGGGAAAAATCCTAAATCCCTAAAGTGAAATCACTTTAGGAGTTTGGTTCTAGAAGTTTGTTGTGAAAAAAATGAAGAATCATTGAAGGGAAGAAAGAATTTATAGAGCCCAAAAGAGATTGCACTCTAGCAACTTATTCTTGAGATCTAAGGCCCTAAGGTGCTACCACTTTAGATCTCAAGCCCTATACCTTGGACATTATTATCATTAGCCTCCAATTGAATTTACAGTGTATTTGTAAATGACTCCATAGCCCAAAAGGTAGTAGTTTCATTGTTCTTGTGAAGGAATTTGATAAAAAAAACTCTCAAACTTTATTGTCTAATCCTTTTACTAACTTTTACTAACCCTATATTAGCATAATATACTAATTTAGTTTCTGTTGTTGCAAAACACTGCTACAACCATACAATTTGCTTCATTTTTCTGCATACACTAGCCTAACTAACTCAGAAATTGCTTGGAATAGTTGGAAATTGATCTATTGGATAAAAGCTAAATTTACACTGTAATTTCATGCAATTTTGATATATTTTTCTTATGGTTGTTGCACAAATTTATTGGCTTTTATAAACTTTTATCTTGCTGCAATTTTACATCAGCCATTAAATATTTACATTGTCTATTGTCTCTTGGGGTATTACTATCATATTGGTACCTAGAAATTGCTATATACATGCTATAATTGTTCTTGTTCCAGGATGGTACCTGAAACACTTCCCTTTGCCTCAATTTCATAGACCTAGACCTTTGACTTACGTAACCAATGAGAGGGTCCTCTAAACTTGGCTAAATCCTTGCTATCCAATTCCTTGAGGTTACCCGGGACGCCTCCCCTATGGTGGACCTCATCCATCACTAAAACGTGAGGATTTCCTACTAAGGTGACAATGGTAGTTTATCATGTATTTACGTGGATTTATGACTTGTGTTGGGGATTTGGAATAAGTAAAAATCCCATGATAACACCTACCCCATCCTTCTAAAATCATTTCTTCAACATCCTCTTTTATTACCTTCTCCTCTAGAAGAATCATGTGATTGATTCTTCCCTTTATATGCAAGGCCCAGTCTCTCCAATGGGATATGATGATTTCTTTCCAAAGGCTTTCTCACTTTCTACATCTTTCTCCACCAAAGTGTTAAATGTGATGGACTTCATTTTACCACTAGCTTGCAGGGATTCAAGGTAGTGCGAATATTTAGGGTAGAGAGCCTTACTGAAGGCTATGAGAGGAAATATTACTCCTGCATGCATCAACTCATGATAAGAAGGAAATATTCCACTTGATATACCAAAATATTATTTCCATGTATCTATTCAAATCAATACTTTTTCCTTGACATGTAAATATTCCCTTTTCTTTACTAGCTTCACCATCTCATGTAATACTGTGAATTTTTCACAGTGAACCTAGCTAGTAGAAAATTCATACAAACTTGTGAGAGAGAGAAGAGAGAAGAGAAAAATAATGAATTATATTAACTGAATGAGTAAATGGTAAAATACATATTATATACTCTACATGTCTAGGTGAAATCTGCCACCTTGTCCTAGTTAATTGGTCCATGCAATCATTGGTTAACTAAGTCACATGTGTGGGAGTGAGAGAAACACATGAAATTATAAGATATGCACCCTCTTGGAAAAATGCATGAGATATGTGCACTCCTGGTGAGGAAACCGAGGTGAACATGCAACTACTGGTGAAAAAACCAAGGTTTCCATGCATGAGTGCCCTCCGCTAGTCTAAGTGAGGTGTAACTAACTATGAAGCGAAGAGGGAAGGTACCTTATTTTGTAGGAGGTTCCCTAATTTGTAGGGGAATATTCTCATCTATGAAAGCACCCTCAACATTGGACTATACACCTTAGGAAAAGAGTTACCTAGGTGAGTGTATACCCCCCTTAACACTACTAGGGTATACATGATGAATGGGTCCCGAAAACCAATTCCATGTTAGGTACCCATTTTATAATGCATCTAAGAATGAAACACTAAAAAAATATAGGAAAGAGGAAAAAATCATGGGAAACCCCCTTCCTCAAAGTACAATGCATCAAAAATTAAGAAGAAAAGATAGTTGATAATCAATTGTGTCCTTCACTCCATGAAGATCATGTGAGAAGTGGAAATTCTTCTTAAAAAATTTCTTGGTGAAGATGTTTGTAGTCTGTTTGGTGGATGGATAGTACTGAAAATTGATGATCGTATCATGTACCATCTCTCTAATGTAATTCATATGGATACCAATGTGTTTGGTACGATGTTGTTGCATTGGGGTCTGCAAAACTTTAGAGTACTCTAATTGTCACACCAAATTACAATCGAATGATGGAACTGGATGCTAAGATCAATGAGGAAGTTCTAAAGCCAAAGTGATTGAATAGTGATGTTGATCGCTCCTTTGTACTCAACATTTGTTGACGATAGAGAAATAGATGAATGATCTTTGCTTGAAGAACAAATTGGAACATAACCCAAAATAAGACGTGGGATTGTGATATGTGTTATTTCCATCCAAATAAGAATTGGTGAATCCCATGAGATCCAATTCATAACCTGCTACATTGAGGATCCCATAACCTGTGGTGCCCTAAACATATATTAGTATTCACTTGGAAGCCTTCCAGTGTAGATCATGCAACTCTTTCATATACCTAGAAACTTCCTCTATTGCATATGAGATATCTGTCCAAGTGTGGGTGAAATATAGAATTCTCCCCACAAGTTGTTGATACAGGGTGTTTTCCACCACCGGTGTATCCCCACCATCCTCAAGATGTATCCCCCCCAAAAAGGGTGTGGCTTCCGACTTGTAGTTGGTCATGTGGAATCTAACCAAAAGATCCCTGACATACTTATTCTGAGATAGCTTAATGTATAAAGTATCCTAACTGATCATGTAGAATGTCTTTGACCGCAACAATTGTTGAGGTCAAAATTCTTGTCATCAGGAGGTCATCAACATAGAGAACCAAAAGAAGCAAGGATTCTAAGGTTTTCATCATGTAGAAGTTTGGATCTGATTTGCATCGAACAAAATGATGAGAAAACAAGTAGGCATCCATAGTCTCATACCATGCTCTAAGAACCTGCTTGATGCCATAGAGTGACTTTTTCAGTTGGAATACTAAGGATGAGTTTTGTATGAACCCTCGGGGATGCTCCATGTATATCTACTCTAAGAGATCCCCGTGAAGAAAGGAATTACTCACGTTCATTTGGTAAAATTCCCACTCCCTGTTTGTTGCAATGGCAAGAGACAATCAGATGGAGTCCATATTTTCTACGGGAGAAAAGGTATCATCATAGTCTATCATGTGGATCTACTGAAAATATTTGGTGAATGGTATTCCCTTGTACCTTATCACCTATCCATATACTTCCTTCTTGGTCCTGTAGACCCATCTACATATGACAAGATTCCTATCTGAAGGAAGTGGAACTAGATCATAAGTCTGGTTCTCGAGGAGAGAGTTGTACTCTTCCTGCATAGTAGCTTCCCAGAAGGGATTCCCTATAGACTCTGCATAGGCCCATAGGTCTAAAGCTATAAACATATAAAAATGGATGAGCATCACTGGTTTGGTAGTTGTGAGTGCATGAGGAGGATTCTCAAAATGATACCTTATCCTCCTTTGATCTGTTGGATCTCCCACAAGATCTCTTACTGCTTGTAGGGTGTTCTGATCCCACTTGGTCATCTGTGGTGTCTTGACATCTGCATGTTGTCATCTAAATGCTCATAATATTCTGAATCATGTTTGGAACTTAGATCTGAACCATGATATGAGTGAGTGGACTCATCATCACTGGTGTCTGGTGCAGGAAGTGGTAAAGAAGTATTTGCATGTGGCTCCAATGGTGCATGCAAGGGAGTTTCCTCAAACTGAACACTGCACTCAATGATGAGTTTGTCAGTAGAGGGATCAAGTAACATGCAACCCTTCACACCATCTAGATGTCCCATGAATATGCATGAAGTACTCTATATATCTAATGCTTTCCTCTTTTCAGAGGGTACACATGCCCATGCTCATGATCAAAATATTCTGAAGTGGGTGACTTCTAGTTTGCTATCGCTCCATGAATCAAAGGGAGTCTAGTCCTTAACATATCTATGAGGAGATATTTTCTAAATGTGGTTAGCACAGTTGAGTGCCTCATCCCAAATCTTGGGTGATAGAGATCTTGCATGCAACATGCAAGTGGCCATCTCCTTGAGGGATCTATTCTGTTGCTTGGCTACTTTGTTCTGTTGTGGAGTGTAAGGTATTGTGTGTTGTAGTTGTATACCTCCCTATGAACATAGATGTTGAACATATTGGTTCACATATTCTCCCCCATTTTCTATGTAGAGGATTTTGATCTTTCTCGTGGACTGAGTCTTTGCATGTTCTTTAAAGTCTTTGAGATGCTCAAAAAATTCTGACTTTTTCCTGAGAAAATACACCCAAGTGTATTGTGATAAATCATCAATAAATTTAAGCATGCACCTTGATTTGTTGATGGAAAGATGAGGAAAGTGTCCAATCAAATCATTGTGGATGAGCTCCAAAGGAGAGTGTTGTGAGAACACATCAACCCCACAAAAACTATCAGTTTCAGTGGAGGCCCATACTACCAAATTTTTTACAAGGCACTATTCTTTACTCACCTTGTTATTTATTCACCTATAGAATCAATGTCTTACATATGGCCACCTGAACCAAAACAAGTAAACTCTTCACTAGCCTCCAAGTTCATCATCCTGGACCGTTTGTACACCATTACTCGGGATTTATCCCCACCCCTTTTGATTCACATGACCTTATTCTTTGTCTTTTCATCGCTATGCCTTTTTCCTTATCTATAGTTCCCTCACTTCAAAATCTTGACGAAGATGCCTCATAACGTAGTCGTCGAGGAAAACAACGATCAAAATAACCTTTCATATGTTTCTCGCGCATCATTGACGATGACACATCCCTTTTTGCAAGGCCATTCCATAGTCCAAGAGGCTCGACGGGATTGGATCATGTAGCCATGTCAAAATGATTACTCACACGTGCCCCATTTCCCATTCAAGTCACGAGACCACCCTCGTACCCACACGTGGCTCGCTCCTACTCATAGGTTCTTTTCAGTGAAATTTTTTCATCGTCGATAAAAAATTTAAACACTCTTTTTCTATTTCCTTTACACATTTCCAAAGATGACGTTGTTCCTTCAGGCCACCAATGACCAAGCTTTATCCCATCATACGACTGAGATAAAACTAGTAATTGTCGACTACTTCATGAGCTTCGATATCACATTGATCCTCTACCTAACACACCCAGTTATGTAATGTCCTATCACTATGATTAAGAAGAGGATTTGTATTAAGTGATCAGATCGGTGAGTATTAAAATATTATTATGAACCCTCAAGTACTCTCATTAATATTAAATGATGTTGGTAGTATGGTTGACGTTACACCAACACTCGTAGGTGATTGGTAAACTCACCACCGTCAGATTTCAAGGATCCACGAGAGGTGATTAGTCCCTTGTCATGATACACTGGGGAGCGCTGACTACTTGCAATTTCATGCAACAATATCCCCCTCAGCGTGATCCGAGTGTGTATCGAACTCGTGACCTCTAGCTCTGATACCAATTGTTGGTAGTACAATTGTTGTTACACCAAAACCCACAGTTGATTGGTAAACTCACCACCATCATATTTCAAGGATCCACGAGAGGCAATTAGTCCCTTGTCACGATACACCGAGGAGTAATGACTACTTGCAATTTCATGCAGCAAATGATATGTTTAAAATTTGTCATCTGCAGAGGATCATTCCATGAACCTTGTCAACATATATTACCACAACAAACTTTTGACGATGATGGCTTTTCGGAGATCTCGTCCTTCCATCAACCCTGCTCCTTCGGTGATATAGTTAATAGCCATAACCTTTGAAATTTATGCGACTACATTCATATCACCACATACTACTCTGACTGAGTCTAAGTTGTATTACACTTCTTCATTAATTTCACCCAGGTTTGGAGGAAATTTGGGAATGTTTAAACTTTATCGAGACTTAATCTTTCCCCACTTTTATGTATGTTCACTAAGAAAGATAGACGTTACCACGATGAAGGTCTGACCCCTTGCTTTGTTAATTATTGTCTCTAGTATACAAGTAAGTATTTCACGAATCATTCGGTAGTTGTTATCTATATCACCATGGTCATGCTATTAATTTCTCAATTATATGTTTTGCGCAGGCGGTAAAATGTCTCAAATGCTGACTAGAAAGGGAAAAATCCAAACCTCTGGAGCACATGTTCCTGCTAGAGTCCCTGAATCTTGTAGTGTTTTTTATACAAATAGCCATGATGGGATGGAGTACTACCTTAGTTATGTTGAGATTCTGTATGTATTACATAATGAAATATTTCCACCTGATGACCCAAACATTAACGAGTATAGGAACATTCTCAAAAGAGACATCCACACGGTAGTTGCTCGCCCATATCTCTTCCCTTACAATGACACTTCCAGATGGTGTTTTTCATATCTACAAAAGGATACGAGAATAATAGTAAATTATTTAGGCCTCCCAATTGTGTCACTTAAAGTAGAATATGTCCAAGTAAGATACAAGATCTCGAAACCCACGGTTTCTCTGAACGAGTCGTTCCTGGACAATTTCAAGGTCAAGCACAAAGATTTCGAAACCCTGATGGAAGATTGGTTCTTCGATGAAGAATGGCTAGTGAAAAAGGGGGAAAGGAATGTCCCAACACAATACTTGAAAATCCCCTACATAATGTTGAACACATTGATCTACAGACTCTATGGAAAGGAAACCAACACCCATTTCATAATGGAATGCTTTCCTATGGCTTACACGGTAGCTAAAACTGAGAAAACATCCTATCTTTCAGCATCACAAATCATGTTCATGACCCCAAAGGTATGAAAAACCATAGCTTCTACATGTTGTCCTATCTCATATATTCCATTTGTTCAACCAATTCATTCCTTGCATTTAATTGGCTTGGATCCCAGATCAAAGCCCTATCCATATATATTATTCTCAATTATGGGAAGTCCACTGCAAGGAACATTTTTGTGAGATATGTGATTATTTCCTAGCCCCCTTACACAAGGCCATCTTTGGCCTTTTCCCACATAGGAACTATCTAGGTGTTATCAAATCCATAAGGGGGATTGGATTCTAGTATATGAAGAAATACTACACCTTTGTCAAAGTTTTCAGGGCCACATGACCACCACACTTGCTACCCAAGTACGTGCCAAATAGGTTACTTGTCAGAGAAATAACATATCAAACTGTGGAGAAGGAAGCCATTGGTTATCTATCAGAAAAGAAAAAAATGTATTGGCCTATTTCCCCCCTTCATATAGGCTTGTACTCTCTATAGAACAAGAAGCAAGCAAAAAAGGAAGCATAAAACCTAAAGGAGTTGTGTCTTTGTATAGGAGAGCCTGAATCACATGATCCCCGAAATGTGGCTTATGAACACATGAAGGTTGTTAAATTATCACCACAGATCATGCATGAGTTCAGGTTCACATAAGATGTCTTACTAGGAGCTTTAAGTTTTGAAGAGGCAGTTGAAAGTATCACCATCAAAGCGGCCCGAGAGAAGCTAAGAAAAGAGGAAGATCAAGAAAGATCCCTGAGGATAGAACATTTTAAATCCCTTCTTCTTAAATATAAATAAATGCTAGAGTCAGAGGAACATAAAAGGAGAGAAAAGGAATCAGAACTAGCAAGAAAGGTCGACGAGGCTGAAGAAAGATACCAATAGAGGAAGAAAGAGGAATATCAAGAGAAACAAGACGAATTGTAAAAGACCCATGCTGGAGATCTTCCCCCAGAAAAGAGTAATCTGAGCAAAGGAGAAACAACAAGCACAAATAAAATAGCCCTGGTTGTACAGGAAAAATAAAGAAAGAAGGAAGGAGAAGACAAAATTAATGTGGCCAAAACCAAGGAGAACAAACCACCACCCAGTACTACTATTGTGACATCAAGCCCTGACACCAATCTAATCAACACCCTAATAGAAGAATGTACCCCATTGGATACCATCCTAGGGAGGTTATTAGTCACCTCTACAGGATTGGGTTTCGAAGGAGTAGTAGTCATTGTTGGTGATTACTACTACAACCACAAGACAAAAGAAATAAAGAAAAGAACGTCGAAGAGGAAAAGAGGAAAAACCAACGTAATTCAGGAAACTCATCAAAAGATCATCAAATGGAAATATGGACTGGGCCTAAAGGAAAATGCAATAGAATAATCCTCAACACTTGGTTATTTTTCTAGGGAAAACATCATGTCTGTTCATGAAGTCGCAAGGGCACTAGATGCAGCAAAAGCCATAATCACTGAGTTGCAAATGACCATGGAAACCATCAAAGAAGCCATGGCTAGTGAGTATGGAAAAGAAGCTTAGAAAACAAATCGAATCCACAGAGAGGATTTGGAAAGGAAACTTCAAATCCAATATAAGAAGCTAAAGGAAACATTCACCGAAACAACCTCCCTCAACCAAAAGGCTCATTTGAATGAGGTGGAAAAAATCAAAGCCACACATGACCAGGAAGCCATGAAACTCAAAGGAGAATTATCTGAGTTAAGAACGTTCAATGAAATAAGTGAAAGGGAAGTTATAAGGTTGCATCTAGATAATGATCTCCTAAAGAAAATTGTAGAAGAAAGTAAAAAACAAACAATTTCTCTAGAAACTGTAAAAGAAGAAGCCATCAAGAAAAATGAAGAAATTCAAGACTGATAGAAAAAATTATGCTATGCGCTCAATAAAGTACTGAAGGTCAGATATGATCAGGCGAAATTGAGTATACAGGTGAAATATATGCATGAGAGATATCAAATATCCCTATAATCCTATAGCAAGGTCACAGAATGGCAGGACATCCAAAAAAACTTCCTCGAGACCCTGCTTGTGTACTCAAAGAAGCGAAGAATCAGGGATCTCCGATTGTTGAATGCATGGATGGAAACCATCATGGATATCCAAAGGACACAAGAACAAGTCATTACAACAAGAAAATAGCTATGTAAGTCTTCAGACGGTCTACTCTCACAGTTCGAGATGGATCCCCTTAGGGATTTAGAAAAGGCGTCAACGACCGAAACAATGGTCAAAGATATAGAAATAAAAAGAAACCTCGATATTAAATCCATTGAGGTGATTGGAGAAATTAGTGTAGAGGTTGTAGAGGCAAGATTAGTACATCTCACTAGACTGATTTTGTTAACTGAAGATTCTGTGCGACGTGTTGAGAAAATTTTGAGGACGAAAATTATTATTCCCATTTTGAATAGCAAGACATACATTGAAAGAACCCCAACTATGTCGAGTGGATTCCATACTCAAAGACTTGAATACTTGGAAGGCCTTCATAGATGAAAAATTACAACTGCCAAGGCCCACCTAATTATCCCATTGTAATGATTTTTTTTGCAAATCAATCACTTTCCTTGTAATTGTTGTAATATCTCAGTCAGGAAAGGGAACTGAATCAACGCTTCAAGATCCTGACCATATGGTAGTTAGGGGAGTGTGAGAAGCTTCTATCCGCATTCTATAAATCTAATGAATATAAAGGAAGAAGGAATTTTTTCCTTTTGGATTGGATTCATATAGTACTATTACTTTCTTATGAATAAAGAGAAAGAAGAATTTATGGAGCTTGGTGATTCCGGTGAAAGTGGTTGAGACTCTTCTTAATTACTTTATTTTTTTATCTGTATATTGTGAGCTTAATTGCTTGAATTATTTCCATAGTTCTATTTTAAGCATCGATTGTAACTTTTATCCTTTTTAAGCGCAGTAATAATGTATTTAACCTGGGAACAACTCTTTGTTAACTCGTTAAATTTCATTATTGTTTTATTCATCACTCGAATGTATGAACTTTTTCTTATTTAGATGGTATCTTTCTGACTATGTTTAATCTTAATTAGTTATATCCTGATCATGATAGATTTAATTTAGTGTAGAACGACATCTTAGTTATTTTGAGTTAGCATCATGGTTATTTAATTTTAGAGTTTTAATTCATTTGAGAACCTTCGATCCTCAGATTCATATTTAGATAGTTGGTTAGTTAGTTTGGTAACCAAGCCAATAATCTAGTCGGAAATGCTACTCCAAAAGAGAGTGGTTCTAATTGGGACCTTCCACCGGGTGTTTTCCCTTACCTTCTTGAATGGGTCATTCTGGTCAGCCCACATAAATGGTGCTAGAAGGAGGGTCATAGAATTGAATGGTTGCAAAGGAAATCTCAAGCCATTCCCATTTTATTCTGGAAATAATCACTTCCTCATCTAGTGATTCCCATCAATCTCATTCTGAGCATGCTACACTTCCCTCATCGTATGTTGTTAACACACTGGCTCATGCTGGTACCCAGCGTACCTCCATCCATCTTGAATCCACTTTTTCCTCGCCACAACCTGGAATATTAACCCTTCCGCAAGTTAATACCATTTTGAGGAAATCCCATGAGTGTGTGAATCATACCCTAACTATACAACTGAGAAAACAGACAAGATATCTTCCCATTGACTATTCACTGCCTCAAGTTCAGGATAATCCTCGTAGTGAATATCCACTCTTTACTAACCCTTACGTGTATAAAGAAAACCCTTATATCGGGACCCCAGAATATCATGTACCTCAAGACACATATGAATTTGTTGATACTTCCAAATTCAGGCTTGATAATTACATGTTAGCTGGTGGTGTCGGTGGTAGACCTCCCTCTCCTCCCAAATCCCCACCTTACACACCAATAAATGAGTTAGAAGAAAGATCTGAGAAGGAAGAAGGACACGAGAGTGAACCAAAAAATAATCGTCTTCTTGTCTTATATCAACCTCCAAATATGTCCAAAACTAATTCTAATCAAAATCAACCCTATTGACTTTGTCTTTTCCCAGATGTAGTTGTCGTACCTGGAATTCTGCGTACCATGCCCAAACATCCTGAGAAATTTATGTCGAATTCTGACTGGATCGAAAATTTTCAGCTGAAGATAACATAAAGTTCTTTTTGTCTATAAGGCTACATGGAATTCAACATGAAGATGTTGTTTTTCAGTTATTTCTCCTTACATTTGAAAATAGAGCTTCAAATTGGTTATTCTCCTTAGAGGAAGCCTCCATTAATGACCAAATAATGTTTGAAAATATATTTCTTAGGAAATTTGGATAAAATAAGACACCAACAACCCTGGTCCTAGAATTATCAAGAGTTAAAATGAACTCTAAGGAATAGGTAAATAATTACAATCAATGCTTCCTTACCTTATTGAAGTCAATCCCACGAGCCTCTAAACTAGTCGAAGACATTGCCATCGAATTCTATACCTATTTTCTACCTATGTATATGGCGATGTATGTTAAGAATGTTGAGAAGACCACTCTTGAAGGAGATTTTCAGGAAGCTCTTAAATTTGAAAAGAATATGATGAGTTTAAAAGGGACTCCTGGTTCTGAATCGTCCAA
Source organism: Picea engelmannii (assembly GCA_009831015.1). Lineage (NCBI taxonomy): Eukaryota > Viridiplantae > Streptophyta > Pinopsida > Pinales > Pinaceae > Picea > Picea engelmannii. The sequence continues at coordinate 179,556 of ML818337.1, read as the reverse complement.
AGACAAGGGTAAAACCAAAGCTATTGTGTCGAAACTTGCAGAAGAGAAGAAAAAATATGATTCTATGGATATGGAAGCTCTCTAGAGGATTGTTAAGAAAATATTCAACGCGCTGATAAACTTGAATACGAGTGGTGGAGAAGGATCTTCAATCTCAAAGAAATTTTTTAGATTTCCTCCCAAGAAAGACAAGAGTAATCCTTCATCCAATAAAAATAACCTTTCTCAGATAGACAAGATTAACATGGAAGATATTGTTCAAGCCTTACAGACTTGGGCAATAGGAAATATGACTAAGTTTAATAATGAAAAAGAAGAAAATCAGGAACAAAAATATCAGGCTCAGGAATCCCAAGGGATTGAAGAACAAAAAATGAATTCATTATGGGATATTTCTTATGGTGGAGAGGAAGAAGAGACAAAGGAGGTACACATGTCCCAAAATGTTGTAATCACTAAAAGTGCAAGTAATAACATCTCGTCTGACACCCCTAACATTTCCAATCCTCCCACAACTACTACTTCCAGTACCAAACAAGCCTCATCTCCTTCCAACACCATTGCTCCCAATCTTACTAAAACAACACCTTCCAACCAAAAAGAATCTTATCAAACACAAAAGATAAGTGTTGCATCCATTCCTCCAACAAGATTGGAATACGATTTCCTTGAAGATCTGAAGAAAACAAAAGCCAATATTTCCCTATTTGAGCTCATGAAAATTCCACAAATTCAAGAAATTTTCATTAAAACTCTGTAGGTACAAGTTTCAATTGGCACTATAGAGATTATTGCAGGGACAAAGAAAGGAAAAACCAAAGTGGACCCATCTAGAAAAGATACCTTATCTAAGACTCAGGTAGCTACAAATGCATCCTTAACTGGACAAAGGTCAATATATACTACCCCACTTTCCTAATTACTTTTGAATTCTTTAACAAAAATATTCATAACTGCATGGTATACTCGGTAGCCTCTTCTAATGTTATGCCCCTCAAAGTGTGTGAGAAGCTCAATGTTAAACCTGGAGAATATGATGTTCAGATTATTCAATTAGATAGAACTCAAGTCAAAGTGATCAGGGAACTAAATAATGTTTTAATTAGAATGTTTACTAATCCTAAAATTCATCAAACTATTGACATGATTGTGGTAGACATACCTGATAACTATGGCATGCTTTTAAGTAGAGATTGGTCTACTATGTTGAATGGATATTTTTCCACCGATTGGTCACATTTATGGATCCCTTTAAATTGAAAACTTAATCAGGTCAAAATTGATAGAGAGAGATACATGAATAATGTGGTTAATGATTTAAACGATCCAAATGAACCCGTGGTGTTTAACAATTCAATTTTGGGTAATTATTCATATGACACATTTTTTGGGAATTACACATCTGACACATCTTCTTTTGCGGAATATAACACATAATTTGAAATCCTTCATTGCATTTAGTTTGTTGGGCCCAACTGTAATATAGTAGATCAGACTAACATTACTTCTACTGTACATTCTAACATAATTTCCAAGGATATATTAGAGATGCTCATTAACTCTACTAACCCCAATAATCCAAAAAAAATTGAAAACTTAAAATCAACTATTGAACCCAAAAAGGGGGATCCTAATATGTGGATGTTATTTTTTGATGGATCCAAATATTTAGAAGGTGCAGGTTTTGGTTGCATACTCAAAGATCCAAAAGGAAAGAAAATATCAATTTCATGCAGACTAGAAGTCCAATGCACCAATAATATTGTCGAATATGAAGCTTTGTTGCAAGGATTGAAAAAGGAAGTAGACTTGAAAGCAAAGAAAATTAAGGTATTTGGTGATTATGAAATTGTCATAAAATGGGTAAGGAACACCATCCATTGTCTTTCAAGTCATCTAAAACATTATTAGTTAGAGGTATGGGAACTAATCAAGTTTTTTGATGCATTTAATATCAGTTCTATTCCTTGTTCTCTAAACTATGATTCTAACTTACTAGTTAATGTTGCATCTTTATTAATACCTTCAGATGGATTGATGCCTGACACTTTCTCTGTGAACTCTTGTACAGGCCCTCAATCCCTAACAACATAAATAGTTGGAGATTCTTTGATGACGACCAACAAATTATTAGCTTCCTACACCTCAAAGACACATTCAAAGACTCTGTTATAGATGAGGGTCAAGATGATCAAATGGTGAACTTTGTTGCTATTCATCAATCTCAACAAAGTAGTTGATTTGGTTCATTCAATAGTATCCCAAAAAATGTGGTGATACTGGAGAAAATTGATGACCTCTAGGATAAGTTCAAGAAAGAAACATATTGTTAAAACAATATTTCTTCAATGCAATTTGAAGTTGTAAACCCGGGGACGAGCACCACACCTCAAAATATCAATTTGGGAAAGAATTGTTCTCCTAATGAAAGACAAGCTTACATCAAACTATTCAAGGAATATAAATACATCTTTGGGACATATGAAGACCTCAAGACCTATGAAATAAGATCATACAAACTGTCATTCCAATAAAGCCTTAGACAAAACCATTTCAACAAAAACCAAGGAAGGTGCATCCCAGTCTTGAGACACAAGTCAAAGGCAAGTTGAACAAGTTGTTAGTTTCCAATATTATATTCCCATCTAGACACACCCAATGGATTTCTAACCTTGTACCAGTAAGGAAAAAGAATGGATATATAAGGCTTTACTTTGATTCCAGGAACTTGAATAGAGCCTCTGAGAAAGACAACTACCCAATGCCCCTTATGGAGTAAATCTTGCAATGTGTGTCCAACTCTTAAAATCCCTCACTTTTAGATGCATTTTATGATTATAATCAAGTCCGGGTTGCCCATGATGATTAACTGAAGACTCCCTTTCAGACTAAATGGGGAACCTATGCTACAAAAAAATTCCATTCATTCTAATCAACGTTGGGGAAACTTTCCAAAGAAAAATGGATATCTCTTTCAAAGGCATCATCAAAGAGTCTGTTGTGGTATATCTAGATTATGTTACTATATTCTCCAGGAATAAAAAAGACCATATAGCCCATTTGAGAAGAGTATTCAATAGAGCAAGAGGTATGGTATTTCCCTCAAACCCAAAAAATCTATTTTTGTAGTCAATGAGGGAATACTTTTAGGTTTCATAGTTTCAAAGCATGGTATTAAAATCGAACTTGAAAGGAATACAACTATGGCCAAAATTCCTCCCCCCAATAACAAAAAAGCTATGCAGTCCTTCCCGGGGAGGATAAATTTTGTGAGAATATTTGTCCCAAGCTTTTCTGAAACAATGAAACCCCTGCAATACATAATTAAAAATAATGTAGAATTCAACTGGGTACCTAAGGAGAAGGAATCTTTTGATAAGATAAAATAAGAAATAGCGCAATCCAGTGTGTTATTAAGTCCATATTTCAGTTGAGAGTTCATTCTCTACACTTTTTCTTCAGACAATGCATTCATTGTTGTTCTAACTCAGAAGTAGGAAGGAGATGAATTCCTCATGGCTTTTATGAGTTCAAGGTTACAAGGATATGAATTGAATTATCCAGAAGTGGACAAGCAGGCTTATGCTATATTTAAAGTTGTAAAACACTTTAAGAATTACTTGATCAAATCGAGGACCAAGGTCATTGTCTCCTATCTTGTTGTAAGAAACCTCTTGGTACAGAAAGATCTCAGAGAAAGAAGAGCTAACTAGATAACAACCCTGCAATAATACGAGCTGGAGATTAGGCCTACCAAAATTATCAAAGGTCATGGGTTATGTAAACTGGCTATTGAATCAACAAGCAATGAAGTACATGAAGATGCATTGTATTAGGGTCAATAACTTTTCCAAAGAGAAGTTTGTTACATTTTCGTTAATTATGACCAATAGTACCATGAAATAAAATATGATTTAACCCATGGGTCAGCCCCAAATTATCTAGGAACCAAATAAGAAGAGATATCTTAGACTCAAATCAGCTCAATATCATCTCATTCAAGGAATATTGTGCAAAAAGAATTATGATGGTTTTTTCCTAAGATGCCTTGAGAAAAGAGACGCAAAAAAGGTTTTATTTGAACTTCATGATGACTAGTTGGTGGAAATTTTGGAGGTGACACTACTGCACACAAGATCCTCAGAGCAGGTTATTATTGGCCTAATCTATTCAAGGACTCTCACGCATATGCAAGGAAATTCTTGGAATGTCAAAAGTCAGCTAAGAGAGAAAATAAAGTTGCATTTCCCATGCAACCAATGATTATAGAACACCTTTTTCAAAAATGGATTATGGATGTGATTGGAGAAATGAATCCCAACTCTTCTCAGCTGCAAAAACATATTTTGACAGCTACATATTATTTCACGAGATGGACAGAAGCAATTCCCTTGAAGACAATCAACAACAACCAGGTGACATTCTTCCTTGAATCTCATATTATCACTAGGTTTGGAGTCCCTGAGTGTTTAGTTTTTTATCATTCCAAATATTTGTCTTCTCTTAAATTAACTGAGTATTCCCTTGAAAGAAAAATTAAAGTTAAATAATCATCAAATTACTATCCACGGGGGAATGGGCTGGTTGAATCAACTAATAAAAACCTGAACAAAATCCTCAAGAAAATTGTTAATGATCATGAAATGAATTGGCACCTGGCTCTCCAAAACGCCTTGTAGGTTGACAAAGTCACACCCAAGTATTCTATTGGTAAGTCCCCCTTCATTTTAGTCTATGGACAAGATGAAACCTTGCCTACACACACCTTCTTTCCCTCTTTGCAACTTGCTCAATCTGTCCAAGATGAAGCCTTCCCAGTAATGCAAGAAAGGTTAAATATGCTTTTGAAACTAGAAGAAGAAAGGGAAAAATACAAAATGAACCTAATGCGTCATCAAGAAGTAATTAAAAATGGTTTGATAAGTCATCTATAGGAAACAAATATTTTCAGGAGGTAAACCTCATTCTCAAATGGGACAGAGCAAATGAGTTGAAGGGAAAACATATGAAATTCCAGAAGTTGTGGCTAGGCCCATATCTGGTTCATCAAAATATAGGGCCAGGAAATTTCAAACTTAAAACATTGGAGGGATATGAGGAGGATCTCCCTGTCAATGGATAAATTCTCAAATGATACTTCTCCTAATCACCCCTGGTGGTGTAGTTTTTTACATAGTAGGATCCTTTTTACAGTTTGATTTTCCCTAGAATAAAACCTTGTTTTTTGTTTTTATTTTAGCACTTTATTTATTGCCACATAAATCTCTTGCTAGCCTTTTCACATCCAAATTTTTGAGACTGCTTTTCATGCCTAGCAAAAACCTTGAAGGGGAATAGCTAGTCAAGTACTCATGGTAATGATGAATTGTCTTGTGTTTGGTTTTTAACAGTTAAATTCAACTTATGGTTATAATTTATGGGAATAACTCATCTGTATTTGTTTCGAAAGGTCACCAACTATGCATAACATGTGGGTAAGTTAGTGGAGTTTATAGGATACTGGTTTCATGTGTGACTATTCTCATACACAACTCATGGTTCTATGAACAACATACAGTAACAACTCTTGTGTTTTCAGGATAATTATTGAGAAACCCCCCTATCCCATAACTTCATAACCTTAAGAAAATTTTGCTGGGAAAGAACCCATGAAGTGAAATAATGACTGAGACTTGCTTATCAAAATGGCTCTTATATCACCTCACTTCCTTCATACCCTAAATGCACATGCATATATTTAACCAAAAATCTAAAAGGGTGAACATATACTGAAATAAAAAAGGAATTTTAAATCATTATGGTCAGTGTGGGAAGTATGAGTAAACCCATCAAGGATATGGACACTCACTAGCAGTGAGGCTATGCTTGTATAATACAAATGAAACTTCGTTGGGGCTATGGACGTTTGTTGGCAGCGAAGCAATGCTGGGAAAAAGAGATGAGGAATACAGTTTAGTCCTAAAACAATCACATACTAGCCTCTGTGGTGTTCTCTTCCTCCCAGACTCTCAAGATGAAATAACTTCTCCCATCTTTAATGATCACCCTTGAATTATCTTGTAAATCACCAACCATAGTATCAATGTACTCACTCCTTCTATTGAGAAGTTTTTGTGGGCTCCACGACATTAGTTAACATGTAACTTCAGTGATAAATTCAAAGACCTGGACAAAATTATCTAGTGGTTATTTTGAAACATAGATAATTGGTTCTCTCGTGCAAGTCGCCATTTGTTGTAAGAAAAAAATATCCCCACCAAAACTATCGGTTTCGATGGAGGCCCATACTACCAATTTGTTTACAAGGAACTATTCTTTATTCACTTGGTTATTTATTCACCTACAAATTCAATCTCTTGCATATGGCCACCTGAACCAAAATGAGTAAAATCTTCACTTGCCTCCAACCTTCGTCATCTTGGACCCTTTGTACATCGTTAATTAGGCTTTATCCCCACCCCTTTTTATTTACATGACCTTATTATTTGTCTTGTCATCATCGTGCTTTTTCGTGATCTATAGTTCCCTCACTTCCAAATCTCGACGACGATGCCTCATAATGTTGTTGTCAGGGAAAGCAATGATCGAAATAACCTTTCATGTGTTTCCCACGCATCATCGACGATGACACATCCCTTTTTGCAAGGCCATGTCATAGTTCAAGAGGCTCGAAAATATTGGATCCTATAGCCACATCAACATGATTACTCATGCAGGCCCCATTTCTCAGTCAATTCACGAGACCACTCTCGTCCCCACACATGGCTCACTCCTATTCACAAGTTCTTTTCAGTGAAATATTTTCGTCGTCATTAAAAAATTTAAATGAATTTATGATATTTATTTTACAAATTGTCGATGATGACGTTGCTCCTTTAGGTCACCAATGACCAAGATTTACACCATCCTATGGTTGAGATAAACCTAGTAATTGTTGACTACTTCATGATTGTTGATCTCACGTTGATCCTCTACCTGGCCCACCTGGTTATGTAACATCCTATCACTATGATTAAGAAGAGGTTTTGTATTAATTGATTGGATCGGTGAGTATTAAAATATTATTACGAACCCTCAAGTACTCTCATTAAGATTAAATGATATGTTTAAAAGTTGTCATAGTCAGAGGATATTTCCACGATCCTTGTCAACATATACCACCACTACAAATTTCTAACGACGATGGATTTTCAGCGATCTCGTCCTTCCATTGGCCACGCTCCTTCGGTGATATAGTTAATGGTCATAACCTATGAACTTCTTGCGACTACATTCATATCACCACATACTACTCTAACCTAGTCTAAGTTGTAATGCACTTCTTCATTAATTGCACCTAGGTTTGGAGGGAATTTGGGAATGTTTAAACTTTGTCAAGAATTAATCTTTGTTAAGAACCAAACATCAATATAGCATAGAAAAACTTCAGGAAAAGTACTCAACGCCTTGAAAAAGAGATAATTTCAGATAATAAGCCTCTTCGAGGGGGCAACCTCCTTTTACCCCACTTAAATGTTCAAGTACAAGAT
>ML818337.1:147517-171927 GCA_009831015.1 Picea engelmannii | reverse complement strand
TGGTTGGAAATAATTCTACAATCAAGTTGTCCAATAATCCTAGGTTCCATGATCAAACCAAGAAAATCAACACAAAGTACCATCTAATTCAATATCATGTAGAGGACAAGACTATATTCACTTGAGACATTGTTCCACAAATGAGAAAACTGCAGACATATTCACCAAAGTGCTTGGAAGAGAAAACTTTGAAAATTTCAGAATTATGCTTGGACTCACAAACACCCCTTCGGATTAAGGGGGGAAATGTTGGATACCCAATCCTCATGATTATGGCATTTTGCAAATATAAATGTAAATATTATTTAGGAGAAATATGAGAGTCATAAGTGATAAGAATAGTCATTTTGACCTCTTGGAAGATGAAACCAAAGGTCACTTCCTCTTGTATATATGCATGATGTGAGATAATGAAAAATAATTCAAGTGTGGAGTTACTCATTCTCTGCCCATACATGTCCTGCCATGGATTACACTTTGTGTTAACATGGACATCAAGTTGAAGAGATCCATAGCTTTACATCCATATATACACAAGCAGAAAGAAGTAGTGAATAGGACATCGATTCATGTTTGAAGGGTTACAATTAGAGTCATCCAAGGACTTGGGATGATAATTTGATTCATATTCATAATTGTTGTAACATAGAAATCCATACTTTACCAATAAATCCCTTTTTGAAACTTGCTTTGTGTACTTCCACGTTCATCCTTAGATTTTGTATATGGAAAACTAGGAGGAGTGATGGAAGATACATCATGGAAAACATCACAAGTTGAAAAATTCATTGATAAGATGAATTCATTTCAAAGTATTGGAGACATTAAATAACTCACCAGGAAACTACAAGGCCTATCATGATCAACACAAAATTGAGAAAACATTCAAGGTAGGATACAAAGTTTGGTTACATATAAACAAAGAAAGGCTATAGGGTTTGTGTAAGAAGATAAAGGCTCTACATTATGGTCCTTTTGAAGTGTTGAATAAAATGGTTAATAATTACTATAGACTCAATGTACCCCCATATATGCACATTTAAATTTTACTGAGTAGTGAATGTGGAAAACCTGAAATTCTATGAGCCTTCCATGTTAGACTAGGAAATTGATGAACAATTCTTACCTGCCATAGAGGGATTAATTCCTAAAGCTTATCGTTGATCCTTAGATGTTCTAATTCCATGTAAAGTATTTATTGTATATTTGTTTCCATACTTAGAAATATTTTTACTTTGTCACGGGTCTACAACACTTATTTTCTTTAGATCCAAAACTCTCTAGTTTCCAAAATGTACCCTCTTATTCCACCACCCTCATTTCACACCTATATTTAGAATTTTTCTTGAAATGATTCATCACGGGTCTAAAGGAGTTCTTCGATTCACTCACTATCACGACAAACCTCAGGTCTAACATATCCTCCATACTTAATCTATTTTCCATACTTCACTATTTCAACACTTAGCTAATTTTCAAGCTTCACTACGGGTCCGCGGTCATTTCACATACGCTTTGCTTGCCTTGATCCTCTACGTCCGAACGATTTACTTTTGTACTAAATAAAAATATTGAAACTATACCTCAGGCCCATGGGTTCACATTGATTTCATTGTTCATTTCACATACCCCCGATCATGATTGAGTTCTCATACTTAATCATTTGTTTTCAAGTTTTCATCACGAGTCCACCAATTCACGATCATTCCATATTTTATTCAAATACCTTTGATATTTTACCGCCCCATGGTTAACCCTTCTCTCATATTGCCACATTCTCCAATGAAAATTTAATGAGAATCTCATAGAGATAAAAAAAAATGGTTAAGTGTAAAAGACTGTAATTAATGGCAACGGTCTTAAGACTCTCCTCCATCAATTTCAAGATTATTTCTTATTAATAGCTCTTTGAACCAAAGGCTCTGAAGTATTGTATAATAAATGTGATCACCTTGATAACAACATTTTGAAAAAGGAGATGTACAATAGTTCATCAACTTCATTTAGCATGACAACCAGAAGGAGAGAGGAATTTTGTAGGGATACCATAAACTCAATTGGACGAGAAGACTAGAAATTCCAATGGTCAAGAGCCTAGAGATATTATCTGAGATTTTCGCTTCTTGAGAGAAATATTAATCATATTTGAAAATTTGAGATTGCTTTATCAGGTTTTGTTCTGTATTTATTTGATTGCAAAGAACTGATTTCCTGGTGTATAGATAAGTTTGATAAGAACCAACAGATAATTAAACTTCTAAGGGAATCCCCAGTTTCTTTAAGTCCTTCTATATTTAAAAGAATTCTTAGAATTTCAAAGCCAACGATTACCTTCAAGTGGGATGAAACTAAATAATTATTGAAGGTGAGAAATGGTATATTCGAGCTCTTGCAATAGTATCTGGAAGATCCATCCATGATGCCAGAAGACCTATCAACTATCCAGGTTAATTTTCTAAGGAAATCCTACCGCAAAATGGCATGGTTGTGATCCAAATTTATGAGCATAATGAAATGAATAACAAAATGAATAAAATAACATAGAGATACGGAGAACAACAACAAATATTCAGTGAAAAATAAATTATATTGAATAAATAAAATAGGCTAAAACTGTAAAACCGCATAACTGAAAACAACTTGCTCGAATGGTGGTAGCTATCTCTGAGAAGAGATGTGGATGCTACTTGCATTCATCTGAGCATAACAATTACAATGAGGCTCCAGAGGCATTTTTAACATTACTCATGAATGAAAAACTCTAGACATCCAAAAACCTAACCCTAGGAGATTAAACGCCAAAATTTATGTGGGCCTTGATGGGTAAGTTGGTACCTCAACTTCCTGGGGTCGTAACGTTTGCATACGACCTTCGTTTTAGGCGTTTGATATCTCGTTGGAAAGGTATTTTTGAGAACTACACATTATGTCATCAAAGATAACTACATCTACAGTTTGACTATGGCAAGCCAAAAAAACAAAACATTGTTTAGGGCCCCAAAACGACCCTGAAAGTATAGAAAGATGTACTAAGATGAAAACTTCCAAAATAAGCCAGTTGGAATAGGTGGGAAAACACTAATATCCACCTAGATATTTTGTAGGGCTTAAGGATACCCCGGGAAGTGCAGAACCCACAATTACAAAGAAATGTCATCATTTCAGAGAAACGTGTTGAACTAAAAACTATCAAGAGGAGCCAGTAGGAACAGGTGGGTGGCCACCAATATCCACCTGGATTAGGCCTCCCCCCTTAGGAAATAATGGTTTCCATTGTGTTGAGTTCCCTCATCAGGTGAGGAATTTTCTGTTGAATTTGGCCCCGGTGAGTCACTTGCCTTGGTATAGGAGTTGCCCTGCCTTGACAACCTGATAAAGTTGTATTCTCTACTGGCGAGTGTCCTTGACCTGTGTGTCCACTATCTGATTAGTGGATGCATGTTCCATGTAGTCAGGGTTTAGCTATGTTGGTTTCAATTGTTTTGTGATCTCTGAGGTGTCCAATAATGGTGTAAAATATTGTCAGAGGAGGTCCACATTGAAAACTGGGTGCAAGCCAAGGAAGGGGGGAGTGTTGAGCTCAAAAGAATTGTCACCCGCAACCTTGGTGATAGTGTAAGGCCCATAGCTAAGTGGATAGAGCTTTTGATGGGGCCCTGTAAGGCATTCTTTCTACAAATGTAACCAAACCTTGTCTCCCACCTGAAACTTGTGCGGTACCCGATGTTGATCATGGTGCTTCTTGTACTTAGCATTGGCTTTCTGCAAAATCTCATGGACCTATTGGCAGATGTGTTGTATCTTCTCAATGAATCAGGTGGCTTTGTCGGCCTCAGAATGAACATGGGAAGATTATTTTTGTGTGGTTGACATAGGAAGTGCAACATCAATGGGACCCAAGGGTTGGAATACCAGCCCCACCTGAAATGGGTTATGGTCGGTGGAGCTATGGAGAGCCATGTTATAGATGTGATGAACATAGGGAAGACAATAATCCCATGTACATGGATTCTTGGAGTTATACATGCACATGATGCACACAATCATCTGATTGATGACCTCTATTTCTTCATCGGTTTTAGGCTGGAAGGCAATGGATTTAGTGATCTTGGTGTCCAACAGTGAATAGAGACTCGACCAAAATGTGTTTAGGAACCTGTTGTCCCAATCGAAGATGATGTTCTATGGTATCCCAAAATGGACCCACACTCGTTCAAAGAAGAGCTTGGCAATATCTATTGTTGTGATGCTCTTCTTCCAGGCTATGAGAATGTCCATCTTCGAAAATCGATCAAGCACCACAAACACACAATCAATGCCTTGCTTGGTGGACGAAAGGCTAGACATGTAATCCATCGAGATGGATTCACAAGGCCTCTCAAAAGTAGGAAGAGGGTTGTATAAGCCTTGCTTCTTGATGGTTTTCTTGGAAATGGCATAGGTAGTGCAATATATGATATACTTGTTGACGTCCTTTCAAATTTTTGGATGATAAAAATGTTTCTATAGAACGACCACAATTTTCTTCACACCAAAATTGTTAGATTACTGAGAGGGGGGGTGAATCAGTAATAGAGAAATTTAATCCCTTTTCACCATAAAATGCAAGTGTTATATCAATGTAGCATTATCATCTAATAGTTGCAGAGTAAATAAACAATGAACAAATGAGCAATCACATACATACACAGTACACCAATGTTTTATGTGAAAACCCAAAGCAGGAGAAAACCACGAAATTATTTTTATTATATGTCTTTAAGAATTACATTCATTGGAAGCACCAACTTCCTTTGTTTTCCAGCTGCAACTGAAAGGAGGCTCCAACCCCCTAGTTTCTCAAGCTACAACCTGTGGGAAGCTCCAACTCCACAATTCTTTGGCTACAACCAAAAGGAGGCTACAACCCCCTATGTTATTCGACTACAATCGGAAGGTATCTATAGCCACATGTCCTTTCCCCATCCAACCTGCCTAACGTAGAAGTAGAATGATGGAACCAATGTCACACTATCACTGTGATATATACCATTGTAACAACCTGTACCAATAACCTGAACCATGCATCAACTTGTATCTCAACATGTAATCAACCTGTACCATAAACAAGTGCATCGACCATGCACCAACCTGTAATTAACGTGTACCATAAACAAGTGCATCAACCATGCACCAACTTGTACGTCAACCTTTACCATGAACAAGTGCATCAACCATGCACCAAACCTGTACAAATCATGCATCAAATACACATAAAATATGACTCATAAAGATGTACCAACATCATCAAATATACACCTCATGTATGTTCCAACTCATCAAATACTTGTCTCAACCATGTACCCAACATGTACCTCAACCAAAATCCCTCATCAATTTCATCATCCAAATATGATTTGTAACTCTGTAATAGACCTGGTGTATAATATCACATACCTACAAACCTTCCTTATCTTTAACAACAAGAGACTAGCATTTTCATCAAACTTCACTTTAGTCTCACATGACTAATTTTGGATTAGTCAACAACCCTAACTTGAAATAATCATAACTATGTACATGTAAAGAAAATAAAGATATAAAAATGGTACACAATGTTCTTCAGTGTGTTTTATGCAATTCCTCTAGGTGTCACTACTTGTAACCTCTCAAAAAAGGAGTTATAGAAAAAATGACATATCTTGTTGAATTCTGGCTTATTCTAGAGAGAGAATTTGTAGAGCCTGCCCCACAGAATATTTGTTGTATGGATCTGAAAATTGTATAAACAATACTACATATTGTACTCTAACAAACACATTTTTTCTTACTTAATTTGTATCTTTTATGAATAATTTATGACTTTTTTACCTGAAACACTTGTTTTAGACTAGTTTTGGGACTAGCCAAAAGCCCTATTTTCCACAGCATGTAACTCCAAAAATACAACGACCCACAAGCTGAAATTTGTACCACATCTACTTGCATATGTTTCCTCAACGACCTCCCAATTTCACAGTCTGAATCATTCTAGAATTATTTTTTTTATCCGAAAATGGTGAGATGACCTGTAAATAACATACCTTAGAAAGCATCATCAAAAGAATTTACCCTCCCTTGAATTTTGGCCTTCTTTAATTCACCTTCCCTCTAAAATTCGGCTTAGATATCCTTTGGTTACCTCAGTCACCTGTAGATATTCAATATTCTCAAGTGTGATTAAAATGAGAGAGCCTTGCCTCTTATTTATACTTTCATGTCGCTTCCTCAAGGGGTTACATTTTAACCATCTTAACCCACTTTTCTTATTTTAGGGTTAACCCACTTCTAACCACTTGTCTACTTGGTAATTTCTCCATTGAATTTATTATTTAAATAATTTGTTTTGTATCCACTTTGATTTATATTACACTCATCACTTCACTTTATTATTTAAATGATTTCTTCTTTGCAAACACTTTGACTACTTTGACTTTTGGGGGCTTCTAGATGACTCATGAGGGTTCTCCAACTTCACATGGCCATAACTCTCTAACTGTAAGGAGTTATGTGACATTCCACATACCACTGGAAATGGAATGACATGTAATATCCATATATAATAGTATTTCCTACAAATATATCAAAACTCGTACCATTATCCATCAAACACACTTGGGTCCATTACCCAAACCTGGGTTCTCCAACTTCGCATGGCCATAATTCTCTAACCGTGAGGAGTTATGTGGCGTTCCACATACCACCGGAAATGGCATGACATGTACTATCCATATAGAATAATATTACTTTCAAATATATTAAAACTCATACAATTATACATCAAACAAACTTGGGTCCATTACTGAAACCTTTGTGCTACCGGATTTCGCTACCGGACTTTCTCCAAGGGTTGAAATCAATATATAATATCACTCTCCAATGGTTAAAATCAATGACAACCAACAATCCATACCAATTGTCCATCAACCTAAGCCAACTGTCTGAAAATCTCCTCCTTTGGCATTGATGGCAACACCAACATTGATGGCAACACTTAGTCATGATAACATTCATGCTTATACTCCTCATCAATGTTTCTATCTCTCCCCCTTTGACATAAATGGAAAAGGGTATCTCCATTTGGGGCTACTCCCCCTGTCTACATGCTTTATGTTCTCTCTCCAAGAATTTCTATCATGCATCTAATAAATCTCTCCCCATTTGTCATCAATGGAAAATGTATCTTTAGATCTAGGGTTGATCCCCCTAACTGAACTGTCCTTGGGGATACTCCCCCTGACTGAACTCTTCCTGAAATTTATCTCCCAACCTGAATTTTCCTCTTTATGGTGCTTCCTCATTTAAATCTAAGACATATAAGATAAGCATTCAAAAACATTCATTTTGGAGTAGAAATCACTCTGAGTCTTTGGGGAAGATATTCAAAGGCTTCCTGTGGAAGCGTTTTTGTAAAAATGTCTGTCACTTGCTATTTTGTGCCCACATATTCAACTATGATGTTCTTCTCTGCAACCTGTTCCCGTAGAAAGTGATACTTGGTTGGAATGTGCTTCATTTTGGAGTGCATCATCGGGTTCTTTGAGATATTGATGGCGCTTGTATTATCACAATAAATTGGAATGGGATCATCATACTCAACTTGTATATCTGTCAGAGTTTGTTTCATCCATAGAACCTATGTATGGATAAGGATATTGATGATTGTTTCTTGCTTAACCATGATACTAAACACTCACCCAAGTAGAAAAATGCTCCACTGGTGCTTCATCGGTCATCAATGGAACCTTCCCAATCTGCATCTGTGTAGGCAACAAGTGATATATCCTTTCCTTTTGGATACCATAATCCAAATTCTTATGTTCCTTTGAGATATTTGAAAATCATTTTCACTCCTAATACATGTGATTCCTTTGGTGCTGCTTGAAATCGTGCCACCTGTCCAACTGTCTCCATTACATCTAGTCTAGATGTTGTCACATATAGTAAGCTACCATTCATTGACCTGTATTTCCTCTCGTCTGTAGAATTTGAATCATCATCTTTTCTCAACTTGCAACTGGTTTGCATAGGAGTGGTAACTAGTTTTCAATCTTCCATTCCGAACCTCTTTAGCATTTCTCTGATATACTTAGTTTGAGAAATAAAAATTCCTTGCTTGATTTGACATACCTGAAGACCCAGAAAGAAGGATAGTTCTCCAAGTAATGACATTTCAAATTCATTCTGCATATCCTTTGCAAATTTCTGGCTTAACCTATCATTAGTACTTCCAAAAACAATATCATCAACATAAATTTCAATTAATAAAATACTACCTTGAGTTACCTTGATGTAGAGGTTTCTATCTGCGCTTCCTTTCCATAGTTCGTAAAGATTTTTGTCATTGTTGTTTCTGAGCATTATTTTGTTTTTAATGTGAACTATTGTCTGCACTGCATGTGTCCAAAAAATATCTATCAATTTGAAATCCATTAGCATTTTTCGAGCCATTTACTGTGTAATTATCATTCATTATGATAATGTTCCTTTGTCTATGAACCACTCTCTGAACCAATCTATGAATCCATGCTCTCGTCCACTGTCATATATCTGTCCAAACCTGCTAAGTATTCTTGCAAATCCATCTCTGTCCATACTGTCCAAGACTCTACTTGTGAAACTGTCCATAATGTTGACCCATTTATCACTATATTATCATGAAGTCTTGATTAATCTATCAAACTATACTTCTTCTAACTGAGTACTATGGATCTATCTTCTCAAACTCTGCAAGTTGCTCGAAGGATGGTTCTTTGGTCTGCCACAACTATCGCATAGACTCCCCCTGTCTAATATTCATATTACCTAGGAGTCTCTAAGCCAGATGGCTCTGAACAATTCCTACTCTGATGTGTATTCATCATCATCTTCATTGGTAGATTCATCATCATCTTCATTGGAAGATTCATCATCATCTTCATTGGTAGATTCATCATCATCTTCATTGGAAGATTCATCATCTCTCTAAACTCTGACTTCTTTATTTCTGTCTGTGGATTCATATTTCACTATAATGCCTGAAAGTACAATCTCTTGAACCTGATCCTTATTTACATGTCCTTCTTTTCTTTCAGTTATTTTCCAAACCTTTTTGTATCTGACATCTTTCTTTTTCTCTATAGAATTTTCTTCATCTCGTTTTATTTCCAATCTTGCGATCTCTGGGACCTGGTCTTTGTTCACCTGTTCTTCGTGTTTTCTTATCCACACTTTCTTACATCTGATATCAGTTTTCTCTTTCATGGAAGTATCGATCATGCTTCTGCAATAACTAGCTATGTGTCCATAGTTATGACATTTGTAACATTCAATGTTACGTGGGGCCACATAGGCATTTCTTTCTTGAACACTTCTTTTATAATCCATGCAATATAAAAACTTATGTCCAAAGTTAGTACAATAAAAACAATGACCATAAAATAAATTTGCATACCTGGGAGTGAATGATCTTCTTTGTGGCATAGTCCTTCTGAATTTTTTCCTTGACTGATCATGATCATGATTGAATATTATTTGTGGTTTGAACATAGATGGTCTTCTTGAAGATGCATCTTCAATAATTTTCTTAGATTCTAGTTGACCATGATTCCTTCCTTTGAGTACTTCTGCATAACTCTTTCTATTTTCTTCATTCTTCTTTTCTAGCAACCTAGAGTGCTTCTCTTCATTCTCTATAACTGATTTGGATGTTTATGTCTCTTCAACGTTCTTGTTGAGCTTGACGATTTTACTTCTCAACGTGAAAACTTCTTCTTCAAGTTTCTCAACCTCTTCTTCTTTCTTCATTATCTGAGACTCCATGACTTCTTCTGTTCTTTTCGCTTCCTCAAGCTGAATTTTTAATGTGATTATTTTTTCTTCAAGTCCTTTCTTTTCTTGACCAAACTCAGACTCAAGCTGGTTTAGATCATTAGTTCTTTCCTTAAGATGACCTGTCAATATATTCTCTCTCATTTATGTTTCTTCCTTCTGTGCTTCTATGTTGGCTTCCAAATACTTCTTTTGATATTCAATATTTTCTTCGATCTTTCTGGCTTCTTCTAGCTGATTTCTTAAGTTCTCGATGACCTGTTGGGATTCTTCAAAAATGTGAACACTTTCGTTTTGTTTCATCAATTCTTTCTTGAGTGACTTGTTTTCTTATCTTAGTTCATCTAAAACACTAATCAATTCTGCTTCATAATTGTCTTCCTTTTCAATTAGTTTTTATGTCTCATTTCCTTCATGGCATTCTATTTCAAGATGTCCACGTTTTTCACAATTAAAGCAAAACTAAATACCTCTGGTGATTATGTACTCTTCATATTCTGAATCTATTTGACATGGTGAACATAATTCTTATTGATTTGTATCTGCATCTTCTTTGGCATTTTCTGAATCTACGATGGGTGACGAATATATGTCATGTAACTTATCCCAAAGTTCTTTGGCTGATGAACATTTTCCAACCTTTTCTCTTACCGGATTAGGTAATCCTTCCCATATGAAATTCATTGTTATTTTGTTATTCTTCTTCAATTCCTTCTTGGTTGTAGTCTTTTCCCTTTTTGAATTATCATATCCTGTAACAAATGATAGCCAAATATAATGTCCTTGTTCCTGTAAAAATACTTTCGTCCTTCTGCTCCACATATCATACTTAAAACCATTCTCACCATTAAACATTGGTACTCCATTCTCAGAATAATCCATGATCTCCTTCCAGTGGGAAAATTGTTTCCTAAAGGAACCGGCTTGGATACTAATTGTTGGATTACTAAGAGGGCAGTGAATCAGTAATAAAGAAATTTAATCCCTTTTCACCATAAAATGCAAGTGTTATATCAATGTAGCATTATCATCCAATAGTTGCAAAGTAAATAAACAATGAACAAATGAGAAATCACACACATACACAGTACATCGGTGTTTTATGTGGAAACCCAAAGCGGGAGAAAACTACAGAATGATTTTTCTCATATGTCTTTAATGATTACATTCATTGGAAGCACCAACTTCCTTTTTTTTTCAGCTGCAACTCGAAGGAGGCTCCAACCCCCTAGTTTCTCAGGCTACAACCCGTGGGAAGCTCCAACTCCCCAATTCTCTCGCTACAACCAGAAGGAGGCTACAACCCCCTATGTTCTCTGGCTACAACCACCTGTCCTTGCCCCATCCAACCACCCTAACATAGAAGTAGAATGATGGAACCACTGTCACACTATCACTATGAGATATACCACTGTAACAACTTGTACCAATAACCTGAACCATGCATCAACCATGCATCAACCTGTATCTCAACCTGTAATCAACCTGTACCATAAACAAGTGCATCATCCATGCACCAACCTTTAATCAACCTGTACCATAAACAAGTGCATCAACCATGCACCAACCTGTACCAAACAACATGTAATCAACCTGTACCATAAACAAGTGCATCAACCATGCACCAACCTGTACCAAACAACATGTAATCAACCTGTACCATAAACAAGTTCATCAACCATGCACCAACCTGTGCTTCAACCTGTACCATGAACAAGTGCATCAACCATGCACCAACATGTACCTCAACCTCTACCATGAACAAGTGCATCAAACATGAACCAAAACTGTACCAATCATGCATCAAATACACATAAACTATGACTCATCAAGATGTACCAACATCATAACCTATACACCTCATGTATGTGCCAACTCATCAACTACTTGTCTCAACCATGTACCCAACATGTACCTCAACCAAAATCCCTCATCAATTTCATCATCCAAATATGATTTGTAACTCTGTAATATACCTAGTGTATAATATCACATAACTGTAAACCTTCCTTAGCTTTAACAACAAGAGACTAGCATTTTCATCAAACTTTACTTTAGTCTCACATAACTGATTTTTCATTAGTCAACAACCCTAACTTGAAATAATCATAACTAAGCACCTGTAATGAATAAGGATTTAAAAATGGTACACAATGTTCTTCAGTGTGTTTTATGCAATTCCTCCAGGTGTCGCTATTTGGAACCTCTCAGAAAAGGATTTATAGCAAAAATGACATACCTTGTTGAATTATGGATTAATCTAGAGAGGGAACTTGTAGAGTGTGCCCCACACGGAATATTTGTTGTATGGATATTAAAATTGTACACATTATACTACATATTGTACTCTAACCAACACATTTTGTCTTACTGAATTTGGATCTGTTATGAAGAAGTTGTGACATTTTTACCTGAAACACATGTTTTAAACTAGTTTCAGGACTAGCCACAAACTCTATTTTCCACACCGTGTAACTCCAAAAATACAACGACCCACAAGATTAAATTTGTACCACAGATGCTTGGATATGTTTCCTCAATGGCCTCCCAATTTCATGGTTTGAATCATTCTATAAAAAAAATTATTGTGAAAATGGTGAGATGACCTGAAAATAACATACCTTAGAAAGCATCTTCAAAAGAATTTATCCTCCCTTGAATTTCGGCCTTCTTTATTTCACCTTCCCTCTGAAATTCGGCTTAGATATCCTTTGGTTACCTCAGTCACCTGTAGATATTCAATATGCTCAAGTGTGATTAAAATGAGAGAGCCTTGCTTTTATTTATACTTTCATATAGCTTCCTCAAGGGGTTACCTTTTAACCATCTTAACCCACTTTCCTTATTTTAGGGTTAACCTACTTCTAACCACTTGTCTACTTAGTAATTTATCAATTGAATTTATTACTTCAATAATTTATTTTGTATCCACTTTTATTATAGTGCACTCATCACTTCACTTTATTATTTAAATAATTTCTTCTTTGCAAACACTTTGACTACTTTGACTTTTGGGGGCTTCTAGATGACTCATGAGGGTTCTCCAACTTCACATGGCCATAACTCTCTAACTGTGAGGAGTGATGTGATGTTCCACATCCCACTAGAAATTGAATGACATGTACTATCCATATAGAATAGTCTTTCCTAAAAATATATCAAAACTTGTACCATTATCAATCAAACAAACTTGGGTCCATTACCCAAACTTGGGGTCTCCAACTTCACATGGCCATAACTCTCTAACCGTGAGGAGTTATGTGACGTTACACATACAACCAGAAATGGCATGACATGTAATATATATATATATATATATATATAGAATATTATTACCTTAAAATATATTAAAACTAATACCATTATACATCAAACAAACTTGGGTCCATTACCCAAACCTTTGTGCTACCAGAATTCACTACCAAAATTTCTCCAAGGGTTGGCATCAATCACTAAGGGTAGAAATCAAACTAAAATATCACTCTCCAATGGTTGACATCAATGAAAACCAACAATCCATCAAACTAAGCCAACTTTCTGAATGTCCTACCATCCGATTGTAGTGAGCCTTCCATATCATCTTTGCACGCTCCATGGCATAGCAGTCCATATTGAATGTGAAAATCAGTGACATTTGCACTTGTACCTAAGAGATGATAGGTGGTGGTGAAGTCAGGATCTCCCTGACAAAGTTTGGACCACTCTGATGCCTCATGCCCATAGGAATGGAGCATGGTGATGAGTGCATCCATGGGAGGTTGATTGAGGCAGTCAATGACATGATTTGTGCTCCTTGTCTTATACTTGATGTTGAGATGGAACTGTTGCAGGTATGTGGACCACTTTTGATGGAGGTCATTCTGCAACTTCCCTTGTGTTTGTATGAACTGTAGAGTCTTGTGATCAGTGTGGATGATTGTCTCCTTTCCCAGAATGTATTGTTTCCATTGACGATAGGATTGCACAATGGAATACATTTCCTTGTCGTAGGTTGGGTATTTTCGGAAGGTATTTGAGAGTGTCTCACTATGGTATGCTATTGGATGACTGTGTTGAGTGATAGTTGTGCCTACAACATAGTCAAATGAATCAGTCTCAATTTTGAATGGTTTTTGTAGATCGGGTAAGGAGAGTACTGGAGTTGAGAACAAGTGATGCTTTAGATCATCAAATGCTTGTTGGTGTGCCCTCCCCTATGTGAACTTTTTCTTGCCACCACCCATGGTCACTTGGATGAGGGCCCATGCAATATGGGAGAATCCCAACACAAAATGTCGGTAGAAGTTGGCAAGTCCCAAGAATCTCCAAAGCTCGATTAGTGTGGTCGAGGTTGGCTAGTCACAGATGACTTGGATCTTAGCTGGATCCACATCTACCTCATTATCATAAACAATGTAGCCAAAGTATTGGACCCTGTTCATGCCATAGGATAATTTTTCCAAGTTGGCATATAGATTGTGTTTCCGCAGAGTGCTTAAAACCTATTGAATATGATTCATGTGTCCCTCCCAAGTTATGCTGAAGATGAGGATGACATCCATATATAACACCACAAAAGAGTTGGTGAAGGGTCTCAATTCATCATCCATCAACCTCATGAAAGTTATTGGTGCATTTATAAAGCCAAAGGGCATGACCAACCATTCGAAGAGACCTTCTTTAGATTTAAAAGTTGTCTTCAATACATAAGTCAGTTCGATGGGAACCTGTGTAAAAATTTCAATACAAATTAAGTATCTCCTACGATTCTCCTGATCTAACAATTATATGCCACTGTTAAATACAAAATCGCTTCTACTAATAATCTTGTGGAAAATTAAACCACGATCACAAAGTGAAATATCAAGAACACATAACACAAAAGTTTTACCTAGAAAGCGTAAAGCTAAAAATCCTACTATCATATATTATGCATATCATGGATCATAAAACAATCTCATACAAAAATCTAATCCAAGAGCTCTCAGTAAAATACAATCGTCTCACATTATCATACAAAAACTCAACAAATACATGTGTCAATTTCTGTGTCCAGACAGCCTGCCTCCTCTGCACAATCCCTGCAATTAGAATTCTCACAATGAATTCAAATTGCCTAGTTTTCACATGCTCATGAGCATATCCACTGCATGTGTGATTACATGAGTGCAACTCACTCAAATCACAATTGATAGCCAAACTGTCCCTTTCACATGTTATCTCAACTGGGTCTCCACTGGATTTGACATGCATGTAGTTAATCGTGGCGAATCTTCAGTTGCATGTGAGTTCACTGATTGTGAATTAATTAATAATTAATTCACTGAACTCTCACTAGTGCAAGTTTAGTTACAACTAGTACAACTAAGCTTAACTCACTTAACTACACTTATAATTTTGTTACAACTCTAAATCACTCAGCTCTAAATGAGATAATAGATTAATATTTATTGTCCAATTTATTTAAGGGAAAAGTAAATTAGACACATGTTTCTTGTTGACTTTTCAACACTCCTTCTCAACAAGAAAGGGATTATCCTTTACCCCAATCCTGTCTCTATGATATTTGAATTTGCTCCGGGTGAGCGCCTTCATCAGAATGTCTACATCCTGATCTTCCGTAGGAATGTATTGAAGCAACATGATCTTCCGTTGCACACAATCTATGAGATGATGATACCAGATATCTATATGCTTAGATCTATCATGAAACACAGGATTAATCGAGAGTTTAATGCAACTATGATTATCACAATAAATCACTGTCGGATCTAAATGAGAACCAAACAAACCAACCAAGATCTTTCTCATCTAGATAGCCTCACATGCAGCTTGACTCGCTGTCATGTATTACGCTTCCGCTGAACTAAGTGCCACGGATATTTGTTTCTTGTTGTACCAAGAAAAAGTTGTAGATTTGATACTAAAAATGCCCCCTGATGTGTTCTTTCTACCCGTTGGGATGCCTGCCCAATCTGCATCCATGAAGCCATGCAACTTCAACTCATCTGTCTTTCTGTACCATAATCCATACTCAGATGTTCCCTTCAGATATCTCAGGACATGCTTACCTACCTTCCAAAAGAGTTTGGTAGGCTTAACCATCGCTTGGCTTAGCTGGTTAACCACATAGCAAATGTTTGGTCTCGTATTCACTAAATACATTAGCGAACCCACTAACTGTCGATAGACAGTAGCATCCACTACCTCTCCAGAAGTAGCATCCTCTTTCCTCTAGTTTCATGGAAGAGGATTATCCATGGGTTTGTAGCCTTCCATGTGAAACTTACCCAGTATCTCCCTTGCATACTTTCCTTGAGACACAAAAAGTTCACCATCTCGCTGTCATATTTCCAATCCAAGGAAATAATGAAGAAGGCCCAAATCCTTCATTTCGAACTCCTTTGCAAGGTCATCCTTGCATGAGTGTATCACCTGCTCATCACCAGTCAGTAATAAATCATCAACATAAAGAACAATGATTAAGAGCTTACCCTCCACCAAAATTTGGTATAGGTTTGCATCCGCTTCACTTTTGGTGAAGCCCAATCTGGTGAAATAGCTGTCTCTCCGAGTGTACCAAGCATTGGGTACTTGCTTCAGCCCATACAGTGCTCTCTTGAGTCTGCACACATGTGAATCTCTGTCAAAGGTCTCAAAACGTTATGGTTGTTCAATGTACACTTCTTCCTCAATGATCCCATTGAGAAACACAGTTTTTACATCCATCTGATGAATGCGCCAGCCCATCTGCGCTGAGAGTGAAAGGATGGCTCTTATGGAAGAGTACCTTGCGACAGGTGAAAAGGTCTCATCATAATCCATCCCCTTGATCTATGAGAAGCCTTGAGCCACAAACCTAGCCTTGTATTTCTCCACACTCCCATCAACAGCTTGCTTTACCTTGTAGATCCATCTCGATCCTACCACTGATTTGTCGATCGGTCTTGGGACAATTTCCCATGCACTGTTTTTGACAATCGAGTCATACTCCTCTACCATAGCATCAACCCAATTGGGATCCTGCACTAGTTCCTGAAAGGAAGATGGTTCAGTCACAATACATTTGATCATGAGAGCCATGCATCTAGCAAATCGATCAGGAGACTGTCTCTGTCTGCGATGTGAAGTAGGGGCTCCTACATTCTGTGCAACATCTAGTCTCAATATGTCAGCTTTCGTGGTGCGCTTTCTTCCATTTCTAATGGATGGCTCTGCTTGAGTGGTTTCCTCCACTCCATGAACCTCCTCATGTGGTTGATCCACATCTTGAGACAACCGCATGGATTTCCCCTCATCAAATTTTATATCCCGACACATAACAGTCATCTTACTATTCGAAAAATACACACGATAATTATGGGGTGTTTCTGTGTACCCCACAAATATCCCAACTTCAGCAGTTGGTTCCAGCTTCTTCCTGGAATCCTTCGTCACATGCACATAAACAAATGAGCCAAAATTTTTAAAATGAGAAACATCGGGTTTCTTACCAGTGAAATCTTCTTCAGGTGTACTCATGCCAAGTATTCTATGAGGACAACGGTTTTGCACATAAACCGCAGTATTGCATGCTTCCGCCCACAAATGCATTGGTAGGCCCTGATCATGCAACATTTCTCGTGTTGCACCCATGATCGTTCTGTTCTTCCTCTCTGCGACCCCATTTTGTTGTGGGTTATGAGGTGCTATGAGTTCTCTTCGAATTCCTTTTCTGCTGTAGAAGTGTTTGAATTCGTTAGAGATGTATTCTCCACCATTATCGCTCCTTAGAGCCTTCACTTGCTTCCCCGACTCTTTCTCCACCAATGCTTTAAACTCACAGAACTTTGAGAATGTTTGATCCTTCTTCTGCATGAAGAATATCCACCATTTACGAGAAAAGTCATCAACAAAAATAACATAATACCTATGTTTTGTTGTTGAAGCAATCCAGAATGGTCCACACACGTCTGTGTGAATTCTCTCCAGGATCACCAAAGCATGGTTCTCCTTTTCATGAAAGGTGGACTTTACATACTTCCCTAGGGTGCACCCCTTGCACTGATCTAACTGAGCAAGTGTTCCCCTTGTAAGTCTAGTAGATATTTGTTGCATGATCTTCAAGTCTCCATGATGAAGATGGCCCAATCGCCTGTGCCATAATTCGCCCTCATCCTGACTCACCACTTTTTATTCCTTTCCCACCATGCAACCGCAACCATCTACCTCCAACATGTAAAGATTCTTAACTCGAATCCCTATCTTCTTGACTTGACCTGTTGCTTTATGTCGCAGGTAGGACTTTCCACCGCTAAAAACAACATCATAGCCTCTGTCCTCCAACATTGCGACTGAGACCAGGTTTTTCTTCAGACATGGAACATGCATAACATTTTTCAATTGAAATGGTTTACCTGACTCCCTCTAAAAGGTAATGGTACCAATACCAGTCGCACTGTATAGTCCATCGTTGCCCATCTCTATATGCATTCTAAGATATTTCTCCTCCAAGTCACTGAAAGACTCTCTATTTCCCACCATGTGGTAGGAAGCGCCACTATCCAAATACCACATTGATCCCGATGCAGTTGAAGCCATGCATGCGATCAAAGAGAAGTCAAGTTCAAATTGTGAGACAAGAGCCTCTCCAAATGCATCTCCAGCAATCGTCTTGTTCCTCCTCTTCTGCGGAAAGTTAGTAGCGAGATGCCCATGTTCCTGACAGTGAAAACACTTCACTTTGGACAAATCTAGCTTCTTGACTTTAGACTCAGATTTTGAATGGAATTTCTTCCCTTTCCCTTTCCTTGCCTTGGAAGTCAAAGCACAATCCTCTTCATCATCACGCTTTGATGAAGATCCATCTCTGGTGTTCTGCTTGAACTCCTCTTGCACTAGATCCGACCATAGTCGTTCCCAATCTTGCAATTTTTCCCTTCCATTGACAGAGTCTTGATAACTGTGCCAACTCTTGGGAAGTCCTAGGAGAGCTAAGCTCACCAAATCATCAGCAACGATTGTTATTCCCACACTTCCAAGCTCATCCCGACATTGGACAAAATTCGTAAGATATTTTGGAATGGTGTCGCCCTTCTCCATCTTGATCTTCCTGAGTTTATCTTTGAGCGCCAATTTCTTATGGTCGCTGCTATTTTGGAACAGATCCATCAAAACCTTCCACATTGCATGTGGTGTGGTTTTCCCATGGAGACTTGAGACAATGTGGTCTCGTACTCCCTCCAACAGAATCCTCCTCACCTTTGCCACTTTCTTTTTCCATGCATCAAGATTTGCAGTGTCTGTCACATCCAGCTTAGGAACATATTTGTCAATGTAATCCTTCAAGCCATTGTCTTCAAAGAATGCTTCCATCCTGTCCTTCCAATCAATGTAGTTAGAGTTTCCCTTGAGTGCATACTCCAACCTCAAGCCATTGAAAGTCATTTTGATCTTGAATCAACTGTTGCACCAAGAAAATCCTGCAAATTTGAATGTTATCCAACCACAAAAACTCAATTGCTACAATTCCTCTTTCCCTGGGAGGTTCGCACCCCACCTGAGAGAAGCCCGAGGGAAGTTCTCACCCTACCAGTGTCTAGCCTGCGAACTCTTGGAGGAATTTCACACCCTACCAGTGTACAGCCTGTAAAAATCACAAGGAAGTTCGCACTGTAATGCACAGTGGGGTGAGGGAGGTTCACACCTCTCCTTTGAGAAGCCTACGGGAATATTGATGAAGTTCACACCTCTCCTTTGAGTAGGGTGCGAGAATTTATGTTCCTAGAAATGTGTGAAGTTTTCAGTACTAAGGTTCGTACCCTGCTAGAGACGGGACCTGCGAAAATACTATTATTTTTGCACCTCACTTTCGTGGCTCTGTGGCTCCGATACCATGTAGAAATTTCAATACAAATTAAGTATCTCCTACAATTCTCCTGATCTAACAATTATACGCCATTGTTAAATACATAATTTCTTCTACTAATAATCTTGCGGAAAATTAAACCACGATCACAAAGTGAAATATCAAGAACACATAACACAGAAGTTTTACCGGGAAAGTGTAAAGCTAAAAACCCTACTATCATATATTATGTATATCATGGATCATGAAACAATCTCATACAAAACTCTAATCCAAGATCTCTCAGTACAATACAATCGTCTCACACTATCATACAAAAACTCAACAAATACATGTGCCAATTTCTGTGTCGAGACAACCTGCCTCCTCTGCACAATCCCTGCAATTAGAATTCTCACAATGAATTCGAATTGCCTAGTTTTCACATGTTCATGATCATATCCACTACATGTGTGATTGCATGAGTGCAACTCACTCAAATCACA
Organism: Picea engelmannii; assembly: GCA_009831015.1. Taxonomy (NCBI): domain Eukaryota; kingdom Viridiplantae; phylum Streptophyta; class Pinopsida; order Pinales; family Pinaceae; genus Picea; species Picea engelmannii. Next base: position 151,788 of record ML818337.1, on the reverse strand, counting down.
ACTGATAGACAAACTGTCCCTTTCACCTGTTATCTCAATTGGGTCTCCACTGGATCTGACATGCATGTAGTTAATCGTGGTGAATCTTTAGTTGCATGTGAGTTCACTGATTGTGAATTAATTAATAATTGATTCATTGAACTCTCACTAGTGCAAGTTTAGTTACAACTAGTACAACTAAGCTTAACTCACTTAACTACACTTATAATTCTATTACAACTCCAAATCACTCAGTTCTAAATGAGATAATAGATTAATATTTATTGTCCAATTTATTTAAGGGAAAAGTAAATTAGACACATGTTTCTTGTTGAATTTTCAACAACCTGGTGGTAGCCAGACTTTAGGTCAATATTGCTGAAGAAATTTCCCCCCTTGAGTTGGTCAAGAAGGTCATCAATTCGAGGAATTGGGTACCGGTTACTGACTGTGATTTTGTTTAATTATCTATTATCAATGCAGAGCCACCAGGTCCAATCTTTCTTCTGCACCAGTACAATAGAGATTATGCAAGGGGAGGAGTTGGGTCTGATGTGATCCTTTTGAAGTAGCTCTTGGATTGGAATATTTATTTAGTCATTTTCCATCAACGACAGTTGATAGACTGGTCCATTATGAAGAGGTGCATTGAGGGTTAGATCAATTATATGCTTGACTTGGTAGTGCGTCGGTACCCCGGTGGGTGAGGAGAAGATGTCTCTATACTCTTCCATGATCCCATCCACTTGCTTATGCTGTGAAGAGAGGCTCTTTGTAGAGGTCAAGAATGTGGTGGTGACCTTCTGCTTACTGTGAGCATGGATCACAAAGAAGACAAACTTTCCAATCTGTGAAATGACTTTGTTGCATTGCTTAGTAGAGATTAAATAAATAGTGGTAGGTTGTGTTACCTATGGTATCCTATGCCAAGAATCTTTGTGAAGAAGTTTTAGTTCGAAAGGTGCAAGAGACAAGAAAGTCAATATCGGAATGGACCAGTCTCTGAAATATGTCAATTTGGGAGTCGATTGCACCCCCAAAGAAGTTGATCAATATGTCGCCTTATTCAATGAATATATTGATGTGTTTTCTTGGACTTATGACGAATTTAAGGCTTATGACAAAATGATATTCTAGCATGTCATTCCTTTGAGGGAAGAATCCAAACCAGTGAAACAAAAAATAAGAATGATGAATCCCAAGTTGAAGCCTCTGGTAAAAATTGAGCTGGAAAAGTTGAAGAAAGAATGGATAATTTATCCCATCAGACATTCAAACTAGATTTCAAATCCAGTGGTTGTCAGGAAGAAGATTGGGAAAATCCGAATGTGCGTCGACTTCAGAGATCTTAACAAAGCGAGAATAAAAGATAATTTTTCGCTACCCAACATGGAGTTTCTACTGCAGAAAGTCACAGGATCGGCATGCATGTCTATGTTGGACGGTTTCTCTGGATACAATCAAGTTTTAGTGGTTGAAGAAGATAGAGAAAAAAACAACATTTATCACACCATGGGAGACATATGCATACGCTAGAATTCCCTTTGGTTTGAAGAATGTTGGGGCTACGTTCCAAAGAGCCATGGATCATGTGTTCAACGGACTGATAGGAAATATCATGGCAGACTACTAAGATGACTTGACAGTGCGTTCAAGCAAAAGGGAGGATCGCATCCATCATTTAAGAAAACTCTTTGAAATATGTAGATCATACGATGTCACTTTCAACCCAAAGAAATGCTTGTTTGTTGTGACTCAAGGCAAGTTGTTAGGCCACATTGTATGCAAGGAAGGGATTTACATTAACCCAGAAAGATTTAAAGCGATTAATGAACACATCCCCCCGACATCAAAGAAGGGAGTCCAGTCATTCTTCAGGAAAATTAATTGTGTTCGAATATTTGTTCCTAATTATGCAAGCATTGTAAAACCCATCAATTTATTGTTGAAAAGGGAACAAAGGTTTGAGTGGAAAACAGATACTCAGGAAGCATTCAACAAGATCAAGGGGGCCATCACCACTGCCCCCATCCTCATTAGTCCATATTTTCAAAAGGATTTCATTATCTATTCATTTTCTACATAGGCACTTGTTACTTCCATCCTCACTCAGAAAAATAGCAATGGAGAAGAGCTCCCCATAAGATTTATGAGAAAAAATTTACATGACTATGAGTTGAGGTATTCATAACTTGAGAAACAAGCTTTGGACCTTGTAAAAGTTGTGGCACACTTTCGTACTTATATACTAAACTCTCATGTGATTGTCTGCGTCCCCTCGTCTCCTATCAAGATACTCCTAAATCAACAATTGAGGGAGGAAAATGGTCCAACTGGGTATAAATTTTTTATAGAGTATGATATCAAGATCAAACTATTGAAGGCAATAAAAGGAAAAGAATTATGCAAGCTTATGGAGAATGGGGACTCAGTTGATGGAATGATTTCAATCTCATTCAGGGAACCATTAGTTGATTCAGAATGGTACGAAGATATCATATTTTATTTAATATCCAGGCAATTCCATGTTACAATGAGTTCCAAGGAGCGAAGGAAACTTAAGATGAAGGAGAACCAATCTGTATTGATTGCTGATATACTTTTCAGAAGGAATTTTGATGGTATATTGTTGATATGCGTCGATGAGAAACAAGCTCCAACACTGATCAAAGAATTCCACAAAGGAATATGCAGTGGACACTTTGCACCAACTGCAATTTCTCACAAAATAATCAGATCAGGATTCTACTAGCCTTCAATCTTCAGGGACTCGTACACTGAAATAAGGATATGTTTTTCATGCCAACATTTCTCAGGAAAAATGAAGAAATTTGTGATGCCTCTGCAGCCGATTGTGGTGGAAAAAACATTTTCCCAATGGGGACTTGATGTCGTTGGGCCGATTAATCTGAAATCTAGCAAAGGGCACATGTACATTCTAACAACTATCGATTATTTCAAAAAATGGCCAGAAGTGGTGGCACTAAAGAAGGCCGACACTGAAGAATTGATTGGATTCCTCAAAGACAACATTTTATCAAGGTTTGGTGTTCCTGATAAATTTATCACAGACAACGGTTCAATCTTCATTGGGTCAAAATTCATGGAGTTTTTCAGACAATATGGGATCATTATGGGTCAGTCTTCGAATTATTATCCATAAGGAAATGACCTTGACAAATCCACGAACAAAACACTTGTGCAGATATTGAAGAAAATTGTTGATGGAAACCAGAGAAATTGGCACCTGAAGCTGACAAAAGATTTATGGGAAAGCAGGACAACCCCAAAAGATAGTACCGGGATGACCCCGTATCTATTGGTCTATGGGAAAGAGATAAAAATGACAATTAACCTCGATCTTAACACATTGATCTATGTGGTTAATACTGAATATACTGAAAACATTTCGCCTACTCAGAAAAGGATCAATCAATTGCTAAAGCTGGAGGAGGAATGAAGCAAAGCCCTGATGTTAGAAAAACAGGACCGTGGAGCAATAAAATAAAACAAATGCGGAAAAAAAAACACAGAAGATACACAATACAATAGAGACACGGATTTACGTGGTTCACCCAGTGTGGGCTACGTCCACCAGAGAAATTGTCAGGTCCTTCCTTTATTATTATCCAGCATATGAAGGGATACAAACTATAGCAAACATGTTGTAACTTCCTCTTCTTTCTCTCACAGTCTCCTATCTCAGAATACAATATTCACCATCAACCATAGCCGCAATACATTTCCCTCATAAAAGAGGGTTGCCTTCTAGAGCAAAAAACCCTAACATAATCTCTACCATTAGATCTGCAACCTTATAATGAACGGTCCAGATTTACAATGAAATTACAATATACATTTACAAGGCAATTTTTCCTTTGGGGGCTTCGCCCCCGAACCCCCGCTTGCCCCCCAAACCCCCCAACAGGGGGGATAGCCCCCCCGGACCCTGCAGAGGGGGTACCCCCCCTCTGCACTCCCCCGCGTGGAAGAGTGTACATACTTCTAGGGTGTAAATACTTCATGGGGTATAAACACAGCTAAAATTAAAAGACCTCTGAATCAAGAAGATAATCAGGCTCCACAACCAACAATCTCCCACTTGGAGACTGATCTCAACAACTCCACCACTGTTGTATATGCTGGACTCTGAACCTTCTTGGACCTGAAAAATTTCTCATCTTCATCTTCATTCTTGAAGACCAATTGAAACTGAGCAGGAACTCAGTTTCTCCCTGGTTACTCCCTTTCTTAACATGTCTGCAGGATTATGGCTAGTGTGTATCTTTTCC
>ML818337.1:135278-147417 GCA_009831015.1 Picea engelmannii | reverse complement strand
ATCCTTTTGTCTTCCCCTATTCTCCATGTTCAATGCATTACCTGATGTCTCACCTGTTCTTTTCCGTCGCATTTCCTCACTAAGGATAACACCAACAACATCATCAAATTTTAAAGTATTTGAACCAGAGACAGAGTTACTTACAGCCATTACCAAGCTATTCCATCTTTCTGGCAATGAGCACAAGATTATAAGAGCCCTGACCTCATCATCAAAGTCCACTTTTACAGAACTTAGTTGATTAGTAACTGTATTAAATTCATTTAAATGATCTGCAATAGACCCACCTTCTGACATCTTCATATTCAATAATCTCTTCATTAGAAATACCTTATTGGACGCCGAGGGTTTTTCATACAATTTGGCCAATGCGTCCATCAAACGCTTCATTGTCTTTTCTTTGGAAATATTGAAAGCCACCGACGCTACCAGGCTTAGCCGTATCGTTCCTAGAGCCTTTCTGTCAAGAATTTCCCATTCTTCGTCCTTCATGGTCGTCGGCTTCTTTGCTACTCCACCCAATGGTAGGAATAGATCCTTCTGATATAAATAATCTTCCATCTGCATCTTCCATAACTGGTAGTTTTGGCCGTTAAATTTCTCGACCCTAAACTTTCCATCTTCCGACATTGCTCCCACTCGAACCAGGAACCCTCTTTTCCTACGAGTTACCTTTCGCTCTGATACTAGTTGTTAGAAAAATAGGATCATGGACCAAAAAAATAAAACAAATGCGGAAACAAAACACAGAAGATACACAATACAATAGAGACACAGATTTACGTGGTCACCCAGTGTGGGCTACGTCCACCAGAGAAATTTCCAGGTCCTTCCTTTATTATTATCCAGCATATGAAGGGATACAACCTACAACAAACTTGTTGTAACTTCCTCTTCTTTCTCTCACAGTCTCCTATCTCATAATACAATATTCACCATCAACCATAGCCGTAATACATTTCCCTCATAAAAGAGGGTTTCCTTCTAGGGAAAAAACCCTAATATAATCTCTATCGTTAGATCTGCGACCTTATAATGAATGTTCCATATTTACAATGAAATTACAATATACATTTACAAGGCAATTTTTCCTTTGGGGGCTTCGCCCCCGAACCCCCGCTTGCTCCCAGACCCCCCAACCGGGGGGATAGCCTCCCCAGACCCCGCAGAGGGGGTACCCCCCCTTTGCACTCCCCCGTGTGGAAGAGTGTACATACTTCTGGGGTGTAAATACTTCATGGGGTATAAACACAACTGAAATTAAAAGACCTTTGAATCAGGAAGATAATCAGGCTCCACAACCAACACCTGAACCGGAGTTCTCAGAGGAAGTAGATCATCAAAAAGTATTTTGATCAAAGCACCACTATGAATAACTTTCAGAAGGGATAACTAGTACTGCTTTGGAACAAATCCAAGGAAAATCCATCCATGCATGCACTCTGGATCGAACCCTATGTCATCGAAAATATATTGGGCTTCAACTCATATATGATCCAATATATGAAAGGAAAAAGGTCAATGCTGCCTGTGAATGGGAAACATCTGAAAGGTTTCTTCTCTTAGTACTTTTCATTCTTATTGTACATAATTTTATTTTTAGTTTGTATATTCTTAATATGACTCCATAGCCCAATGGGCAGAAGCACCTGGTCACAAGAGATTATGGATTCTTAACAACCCACAAGGGTTCATCATTCCACAGTTGGAGCCTGTTGTTGAGGTCATTTTTTGCTTCCAAAAAATTCCCTCCCCTTTTCTATTTTCCCGGATTTGTTTCTCCCTTTCTTTTCCCCCTTCCACACTTGCCCGTTTTTTCCCTCTTCTTTTTTCCCTCTTACTATCCCTTTCTATTTCTAGCACTTAGTCGCATTTTAGACCGTGGGTTCCCGGGTTGGAAGACTTACATTTTCTCACCTCCATCTACAAATTCACTTCACGAGTCCGATCGAACGTCATTTTTTTGCATACTTAGGTAATTTTATGATTGTCGGTTCACAGGTTGACGGGATCAAGCTTTCATGTTCCCATGTTCCGTGATAGACATATTGCACCAAAGAGTTTTGTGATATACATTTCGATCCCCGGACTTCCCGAACTGCCTAAGTGTCATTCTGCCTACATGAATCCGTCTGACCGTCGCGTCGTCCCACACTTATCCAATTTCATGTCTCATACCATCGCGAGCTCTTGGGTTCCCAGGTTCAAAAAAAATATCAAGTCACATATTTCCCCCTCCCGTCCCCACCACCCTCACGCATTTCCTAATGCACATTTAATGTGATTTTAATGCTAATAACTTATCATATAGGTTTGAAGGGATGGTAATTAATAAGCGAAAGGCTCAAGGAGACCTCCTATTAAAGCGCATTAAATAGGATTTACGGAGGATTATATTATCTCCCACCAGGGTTCATTCCTAACATAATTTGGAGCAATGGAATGTTCTCGTCAACTTATGGTAGCAAGTCGACAATAGTTTTGTGGAGATACATTGAATATTTTCGAATGCAAGGATCAGAGTTTTCAGTGGTCCGGGGCATATTCCAATTATTCATCCCCTTCTACCCAGAAGGAAATAATCTGGATGTATGGAATTGTGCAAACAAGGTGTGTCCTGGAAGTTTTTGATTGTAAGGAGTTCGTCACCTAGTGCACTGAGAGATACATTCCAAGCCAATGGATCATCCAGTTGCGGGACCATTCCCCTATTTCTCTATCACCTCAGGTTTTTCGTAAGATGTTGAGGTTCCCCGAGCCAACGCTCACCTTCAAATGTAAATGTTGCAGTGAGTTCTTAAAAAAGCATGAAAATGGACTCAACCTCTTACCTGAATTCCTAGAGAACCCAACAATTGTCCCCGAGGACATCACAAGATTGCAGGTTAGCGCATTTAAAAATCCCTTCCGGGAATTTGCATGGCTTTTTACGAGGATAATAGGACAGGAAACCACGACCACCATCTCCCGGATGATTCTTTACATTATTTATTTTATGGTCAAGGAACATGCCCTATTCAACTGGGGTAAGTTGATTTCCATTGAAATATCTTCCCATTTGGCGCAATACAAGAAGGATAAGAAATTTTTTATGTCATCTTATTTGGTCTTTGAGATAACACATTTATGTCAGTTCCAGAGATTATTTGTTTGCAAGAAGGTAAATTGTGAGTTCGACCCAATAACCTTCTAGTATCAATAATTGTGGAGACACAAGGGTTCCCAACATTTTTATGAAGTCTTTAATGATTTTTTCTTAGTTTTTAAAGAATTTTTGTTTGGAAAAAACGATCCCCAGATGTCTGACCAGGCGAGTAAGTTCTTGGATAGGAAGGGGACACTAGAACAAGTGGAAAATTATAACGTTATAAGGATTTTTGGATCCAAAGAAAATCCTTCCTTCCTTCCATGTCACATATCTGACAGAATGTTTGTTGTTGAGATAGCAAGGCAGTACACCTATTGGTTGCATTTTTTCCATGAAAAGAGAAAAAGGAAATTCATACCTCTTCCTTGGAATGTTGGGGATTTCATATTCAAGAATATAAACAAGATTGATGAATTCGCGGGCCACTTCCACATCCTCAATTTAAAATATGTTGAAAAAGTAAAAGGTTCGACCCTAGTGGTATTTTTGTAGAACATCTATTGGTTGTTGGTTTCAACAATTCTTTCATTAACACTATTCTGAATGAGGATGGAGATAACTCCTCAAGCACTCATGCTCGTGACATCAGCAACTTGGAGACAATACTCAACACCAATGAGTCATACAAGCAGAGAGGAAAACGTTCGGGTGAGAAAAGTGTCGAATCCCCGACTATCACGCCAAAGAGTACAACATCTCGGAGCAGTGCTCCAACGACATACCAAAGTAAGAAAGTCACCCACAGTTCTTCAAGCGGAGGAGGAGATAAGAACCCTCCTTTCAGAAAAATTGAAAGTTTTCATAAACTTCCCATGAGGAAGAAACACAAAAAACATTTTGCAAGAAGAGGAGGGACCTTGGGGAGAAAGTGATATCCAGGATCTCTCTCTCGAGGATATGGAACTAGAAATTGACATTGAGAAAGTGTTCCCCAACGATGACCATCTAGAGAACACTGGCCACCAGAACCCTCGGATGGAAATAATTGGGACCGAGACCTTCGACGAAGAAGAGTCTTTTGCATTTCAGAGCGTTGTTTTTTACAGCGAATCCAAAAATTTGATTATTGAGAAAAGAGATGTAAATAATAAGAAGGGGAAATCTCATTAAGATATTAACCTACAAAACATGTGACCTTCACAAATCTCTCAAATACACCAAGCAACTGGAGATGCTCTAGAAAACTCTATTGAATGCCTTGAAGCAGAGAATGTCAGGTTAAAGGAGTGAATCAAAGAATTGTAGGGAGCTTGAATGCCCCTTCCAATGCTTGCCAGTCCTTTAGCAATGATCAGTCCTACCACACCTGTGGAAAAGTTAAAAGGATCGGCAAGCCTTCTCACATCAACCTGAGGCTATGTGGAAAAGAATATAAAGAAAAGAATGGAATTAATAATAGAGACTTGGGAGATTTCAAAGAGTATGGTCTCTTTTGGAACAAGAACACATGATTTTCATGAATATTTGCAAGCATATTTGAAAAATGAGCAAGGTTTCTACCTCGATGCGGTTGTACCATTTGGTGTTAAATTTATTAATATGACGGAATTGAGAAGAAGAGAGGAGGATCTCCCTTCCCCGAACCGAACAAAAAAAATGAACGCATGTTGGAAGGAAAAGGTAAAAACCCTGAATGGTATTGTTCAAGCATGTAGCCATGCCATAACTATAAGAGAGGAACTTTTCAAGAAGCTAACTGAGATAGATCTAGCTGGCAGCACCAATGAAGTCCAAGACCTAAAATTGATACTCAACTCGTTGTTTTTAACCAAGCAAGCATTTGATGAACAAGTTGAGATCTTTAAAGGGTTGACATTTGAAAAATTCTATGGCCTTCTTGAATATGGTGAAGATGACGTGGAAAACTGGCTAGTTGATTATTCGATTAAAACCCAAGATATTGAAAAAGCATTGCACAACATTTATATTGATCTAAGGGACTTGGAAGGTGAACTCTTCAATATAAAAATCCAACATGAAAATCAACGTGACGCCAATGAGGAGCTACATCGAGGAGTGGTTCAAAAAGGCTCTCGACAAGATTAACAATGAAGGGAAAAGGACAGTTGAGACGGTTCCCGTAACCGCCGAGGAAAGACATAAAAGGACATCAATGAGAAAGTGACAAACCATGAGATACCATCATAGTAAGTTCATACTGATCACATCTTTTTGTCTTTATCAAGCTCTTCATCCAGTTACTCCACCTCTTTAAATAGAAAGGTTTAACTGAAGACTGATATTTTCCTTTTTCTTCTTACCAAGTCTTGCTTCCTTCCATCACCCACTTTCTTCTTTATTTGAACTTCATTCTTATACATATTTGTTTTATGGTCCACAGGAGCCCCAATCCCAGTCATTATGATAAAAGCATTTTAATTTCATAGAATATGTATTGAACTATATATTTTTTAGAAATTCCAAGAGAGCTATTTTGGGAACAATCTCGATTGTACTTTGTAAACCAGCTTTTCTAAATATAAAGTATTTGAGGTCGATCTATCATTATCTTCATTTGAGATACCCATGTATCACTCTGTCAAAGTTCTCATATGCATGCAGATCATTTTCTTTTAGTTTTTATGTGATTAGAAATATTTATCCCTACTATGATGGATGTGAGGAATTTTGTTTATTTGATTTAAATGTATGAACGTGTGTGTGTGTGTGTGTGTCCTGGTCCATTCTTAGGAACTCTCCTTTAAAAAGAGAATAAAAATATTTTATGTTTTCTATCTTACTTTCCTTTGACGGACTTCTTTAAAATTCCCACATTTTATAAATCTTGGACAGAGGAGTACCACCTCTATAAAAACATAGGAGGATTTGCATTCTCGTGAGGTTTTCGTTTCGGTACTGATGGATTCAAGCATCAACACCTACATAAAAGGAACAGTGAACAGAGTGCTAGATGCGTTGAGTCGAAGACCACAGATATTTTTCAGTGATACCTCTTTAAACAAATCTTCGAGAAAAGATTCTAACTATACAGTGTGACGGTGACTCGTATAAAGAGGTTAAGGAAAATATTGGACAATACACCATGTTGGTACCAAAGTTTGAGGGATTTACATTGGACAACAACGGATTAATGAGGTATAATAACCAGATTTACGTACCGCCTAACGACGAATTGAGAAGTTTGATATTAAGCAAAGCTCATAGAGCAGTGTACATGGCTAATCCAAGAGTCGCGAAGATGAGAGCAGACCTTAAGCCCTTGTTCTTCTGGAAAGGAATGAAGGAGGACATAGTTAACTACGTGGCAAGATGTCTATAATTTCAGCAAGTGAAGGTTGAACATAGACATCTAGCAAGATTATTATGTAGCCTCACGCTATTTCAGAATCGAAATAGAAGGTCATTTCGATGGACTTTATTGTTGGATTTCCGTTGACGACAAGGAGGCACGACTCAATTTTCGTGGTAGTTGACACTCTAACGAAGAGTAAACATTTTATTTCTGTGCATATGATGTATCAAGCACCCAAAATAGCTATATTTTTTATTAGTGAGATTGTGATATTGCATGGTGTGCCTAAAAGGATCATATCTGATCGAGGATCAGTGTTTACCGGATGATTTTGGACTAGTTTCTAAGAGGCCTTGGGAACCCAACTTAACTTTAGTACAACATATCACCCGGAGACAGACGAGTAGACAGAAAGAATGAACCAAATTTTGGAAGATATGTTGCGTATGTACGTGATGGACCAACAAAATCATTGGGAAGAGTTCTTGCCACTGGTAGAGTTTGTGTACAACAACAACTATCAGGGCACCATTAAGATGGAACCATTTGAGTTTCTTTACGAGTGACCATGTCAGACGCCATTGAGTTGGATTGACTTGAGGATAGGGCCCTAGTAGGACCAGAAGAGATCCAAGAAATGCAAGGACAAATGAAAATGATAAGACAAAGGATTGAAGAAGTGCAAGATAGAAAATAAATTTATGTCGATATGCATCGTGTTGACCGTAATTATGAAGTTGGCGACCAATATTTCTTGCGGGTGAAACCGCGCAAGAGCTCAATTAAGTTTGGGAAGGGTGCTAAACTCTCTCCTAGGTTTGTGGGACCTTTGAAAGTTGTGGAAAAGAAAGGGCTTATGGCCTATCGACTAGCCTTGCCTGATTCTTTGAGGCGTATGCACGATGTTTTTCATGTATCTTTTTTGAGACATTATGTTAGTGATACTACACATGTGATTGACATGAGTTCCTTGTAGGTGTCATACGAGGGTGCACTCACGGCGGACCCAATCCGCATTTTGGACCATCGCATTCGACAGATACGACGTCGAATAGACGATCAAGTCGAGGTCCAGTGGGACAATTATAGTCCATAATCAGCTACTTGGGAGGACACATATGATATGCGCCAACAATTTCCATATTTATCTAATAGTTAGATATATAGATCTTATCAGATGCTCTATTTACTGCATTTATATATTGTACAACTTTGGGACAAAGTATAAAACAAGAGGGGGTGTATGTAACATCCCTCTCTTGTGAGAACATGTTAATAACTTATTTTTTAGGACACTTGTGTGCAAGTGATCCAATTTTAGTATATGGTTGTATGTTTCGCTTGTGTATTCTATGATGATGATGATGGATTATGATGTTATGTTTTTTGATATCTATGTATTGATAGATGTTGAGTGTGAAAGACACTTGATAAATTGAGGATTTCGATGGCATCAATAGACCTCCTTGGACTTCGGATTGAGTCAAGGAGTGGATTGTATTGGTTTGAGTATTTCATTTATTCATATGTGACATATGATCGGGTATATTATGATGTTGTTTATGGATCATTGAAAGTGTTTCGTTGATGGATGCAGGTTGACGATTGCTTGCTAATATTACTCACATAAGGAGTAAAGGGGCCATGCATATAGACCATATATTGAGGGAGAGGTGTGGCAACATCCCTGACACAACCTACTAGAACTCTCGTTGTGGCTCGAATTGTAGGTTAACGATTACCTAGTTCAAGAGATCCATGATGTCGTGAGGGAAGAATGAGGCAGACGCTCATGAAGTTTCTAAAGGGCATGCAATAAGGTAGGGTCCTTATTCCTTACAGGCCCTTAGTCTCTCACAAAGTCACCTGAATGGAGTATTGACTCCAAGGGTTGGACAACTACCAAAACCAATCAAAGGCGAGTGGCACAATTGGAGCATATAGTGCGTCTTGAAGGGCACGTCACGTAATTAAAATTTAATCAAACCTAAGTGGCACCCTTGGAGCACAGAGTGCGTCTTGAAGGTCACGTCGTGATATTTAAAAGGTGAGTCAATGAATCTAGGTGGCCTAGAAAACTTTGAGTGAATGTTAAACCTTGTAAAATCTTGAGCACTACCGAATTAATTAATTGATTAATTAATTAATTAAAGACTGAATTTATTAATCATAATCCCTAATGTTATAAGCTCGTGCAAATAAAAATTTAACTAATCCTAAGTCTAAGTTAGTGAGAAGACTAAAAACTAATTTATAAATTAAATAATGAGTGGATGAAATAAATCAATTTAAGAAATCAATGAAAATAAAATAAATCTAAAGAGTGAGTTAATACACATTCGGAAAGGAAATACCAAATTAGAATTTAAAGTAAGAAAGGAAAAAAGCATAAAAGATTGTGTACGCATAGAAAGGTATCTAGAGTCTAGTTAACACTATTCTAACTAGAGAACAATCCTATTTCAATTCAACTCAATTTTAGAAAAGTGTGAGTCATTAATTCGAAATAAAGGGAATAAAGGGAAAACTAGGAGTGATTTAACGATCACTTTTAGGATGGGTGAGGGAAATTGACTTTTAATTAAATTAAATTATGGATTTACTTGTGCAACTAAGGGAACAAGTGACAGGTATATGGGGGGAATAATTCCTAATTAATTTAAAAAAAAGTGAATTAAATCTGCAAATGGAAAGGTGTCACTAAGGAAATTATATAAAACAAATGGCAGAGGGGAGGAAAGGGGCAGACTAGTTATGAATAAGACTATGCTACAGAAATTCTGACTGGTTTTACTTGTGAGAGTTGGGATACCCAGCTTGAGAAAGAGAGAGTGGTGGCTCTACCTTGCGAGGAGAGCTGAGAGCTAGAGGATTTCTGGTTGTGTGTGTATGTGGCCCCTTTGCGGCTCGGGGGGGATAAGGGGGAAGAAGAGTACCCCTAGCGTTGATTGGGAGGTACCGGTGAAGTATCCACGGTTAGCAAGCGAGGAGATGGACGGAGCGCAACTGCGGGAGAACATATTCGAAATTCTCGTCTTCGGTTACGGTACTTATGTTGAGATTGTAAAATTGTGTTAAGAATTTTAATGTGCACTGTATTTATTTTTAAAATAAGTATGGATCCTTAAAACCTTTCTTGGTGTTCATCATTATCCATAGCGATATTTAAAATGCATGTTATAAATGAAGCTTGAGGAATTTGCCCAGCGAAATTATTGTTCATTGCTCATCTTTGTGTTATTGTTCATTTCCCAACGAAATTTTATTGTTCTTGTTCATCGTTGGCGTGCTTCCTTTGATGACCTTTGCAATTTCATTTTTATTTCCTCAATAATTTGTCTTATTGATTTCCTCTGCGTTTGAGGTGAAAAACTTTACAACGCCATAACTCATTTTTACAACCTCTGCGTTGATTCCTTGCCCATAATTTCTCTCTTTAATCTCTACGTTGATGGGGAGATTATAACCCTTTGCGATTTTGCTTACGATTTTTCCCAGAAAAATTGGAACTGTTATCGCATAGTTTGTAGCTAGGTCAAAATGGCTAGAAGGTAGAGGCCAAACTGGCGTAACAGGAACCTTCCCCACCCAATGTCACCTCAATGGGGAGGTTCTTTCTATTTAGGGAGGTTAACCCAGGGGAGACGTCCCCGGTAACCTAGGGTTTTGAAGAGGCTAAGGTATAAAGGTTAAGGTTAAAGTCCCTCCTCACAGGTTACCACCAAGGTCAGATAGTTCGGCTAATCAACCAATAAAGAAGTGTATGCCCAAATGAGGACACCTGCCTAGAACAAGACAATAGAAAAATAATATATATTGCAGGCTATAATTCAGTGGGTTAGTACTTCATGTAACTATCTGACATCAATATATAAGCAATGTGAAACAACAGATATTAATGAGATCAATGTTTTGTCAATGGAGAAGTATCAATTCATCAATAACTATTGAGATAATGTAATCAACAATGTATCTAACCAATCTTTTACTCAATAAATTCTTTCAACCATCATCTAATTGCTTATCATCAAAAGTTGTTGCATCACGATGGAATAACCAAGTGTGACGTCAGCCTAGTTAGGGTTTCAAAATTTAAAGTTTTGAGAGTTGGTTTGAGCACTATCACTTCAACGTTGTGGTTCTAAGATCAGTGCCTAAGGGTAGATGGAGTCAATTAAGGAGAGGATGCAAAGTTGAAGAAATGAAGGCTAAGAACAAGAGGGAAGCGTTCTAGAGTGCTACAATGGCAGGGCCCTAGAATCAAAACCCTAGGGGAAAGAGGCTCACTCCAGTGTTTCTTAAGAAAGGCCTCGTGCTCTTTCCTCCTTCCTTAGGTCAAACTTGGCAAAACGGATAGCATATGAGAAGAGTTAAAATAAGAGGATCAGGTGAGGGAGAGTGTTGCAATGGCAAGGCTCTATCACTAAAACCCTAGAAGATGGACGGCCCTAGGTGTAGATAACCTAGGCCTGGGACGTCACCTCCTCCTTAACCTTTAAAAATCAAAGCTAGCTTAAGGGAAGAAGTGAGAAAAGTGTAGCAAAGGCTAGGATCTTTCTTCCTTCTTCAATGGCTGAAAATTTCTCTCTAAGGGGACATGAAACAAGGACCTACTTATGTGCTTGTCACCTAGGGTTTTAAATCAGCAAATTTATAAGTAAATGCAAGAATATAAACCTACAACCATTCAATTAAGAAGTTTTGCAAGAAAAACACTTATATATCATGATGAAAATCATATGCAAACCCTAGTTGTAAACCTTCCTTTAAGAGAAATGCCAAACATGCCAAGAAAATCCTTCCATCAACAAGTGTGCCTCACCTTAAAAGACTAAATACCCAAGTAGGGCGCAAAAATCAGACCTCACAAGAGAGTGAGTTGTGTGTTATGTCCAAATGAGGGAAAAACATCCTCAATATATAGTGTATCATGACCTATAATTAAAATTAGGTCATTAAAAATAGTCGACAAGGCTACAAACCAAAATCATATTGTTTTTACATTAAATTGTTTTCTAAAACACTAAATGAGCAAAATATGAGACGTCAAGCCCTCCTGGGGGAGACAGTAGGCCCTTTTGGGGCTAGTCCAGCATCCAGAAGTCAGACATTAGCCCTTCTTGGGCTCCTCCAAGCTGCCACATGTGCCATCCGTCCTGTCAAACTGCCACATGCTCAAGGTGACATCAAGGCCTCCTGGGTGACGTCTTGGTCATCAAAGGGAAACGCTCCATCTAAAAAGAGTCAACCCCCCTGGGTTGGGCTTAGCCAAAGTGTACTGGATGGAACGTCCTTCTTCTTTTCATGTGTAAGAGCTCAACCAGTCACTGTCCTATCTCTACCTCTGATGGGGTCCCAGCAACCATCTGATGGGCTCTTCAGCCCCATGGAGGTCCGAGCTAATCATCTCCCCATGTGTACCGGTCCAACTGGTACCTGTCCATCGGGCATGGTCCTGTACATCAAAAACTTCGCCCTCCATGGGCTCATTAGTCACAGGGATCATAGCAATGTCAATCACATTTCATCATTAATTTTATCAAATATATGAAATAAACCCCTGATATATCAATCAATAGCTCAAAGACCCTACATAAACCTACAATAGAAGGTTGAAAAGAGAGACAAGATACCCTATTGGGCCAGCATCCATAAGCAAAGGAAATTCACCAAGGGGTTTCATTCAAGCCATGTAAAATGAGGTGGTGTGGATAAGGGATGTCCTGACATAAGGGTAG
>ML818337.1:95381-107452 GCA_009831015.1 Picea engelmannii | reverse complement strand
TTCATAAATCAAAGTCATGGTCAACATACCATATAAGTGATGTATTTTGGGGGTCTTTTATGGTTAGTAAATTTTTAGGAAATCTGATTCTCCCATCATGTCACATGTTGATTCTTCCATTATTTCACATGCATGTATTGATTAAGAAATATGCGATGTAACATGCTTTTTTTCCCTATTTCTAGAAGAGTGTAGTCAAGTAGCAATATTTTTTCCCATTTCAAAATTTGGTGATATAAGAAAGTTAGAATTCTTATTGTTCTAGAACTTTAATGTATTTTTCAAGTACATGGGTCCATTTATAATGGGATAAAACCCTTGGATGTAAAGTTCCAATGTGCATGGAACTTGGATCATGGTGGAACTCTAAATATATCTAAAAATTTGGTTAGATTCAACTTAAAAAATTGCATGAAAAATAGGATTTGTTTGATACCAGATTAGCTTAGTCCTTTTTTCTATACCCTTCGAAGGATTTATTACTTTTACCATCATCACTGCTATCAAATTATTTAAAGTTGTAGTATATGTCATCAATATTATTGCAATATTTTAGTGGTATACTATAAATATATATTTATGAATATAATAAGCATAAATGATAAAATAAATGTCACATTCTTTTTCTTTTTTTTAATTTTTGAAAGATAAAAATAAATTGAGATATAGTTTTTTATTTTATTTTTTTAAATAAATAAAATTAAAAATCAAATCAAGTAACTCCTTTACCATTTTTTTCTTAAAGTTAAATAGAACAAAGTTGGTCTTAGTAGATGGTAACAATCATCATCATATATATTACCAAATGTCAAATATTATTTTCTTAAAAAATATATACATTAAGAAAAAAAAAATTCTACACTTTGATTTTTTCCCACTAAAACCATAATTTTATTTGTAAATAAAATGAAAATTACATATTAGGTGCACAAATAACTTATATATAGGCCTTCCCCATTTTCCATATGAACATATGGTTCTCCAAAACTATTACTACTAAGGAATTATTAAACCCAACAATAATGGAACAAGATAAAAAAATTCAACAATAATGCACACCAACTCAATCTTATTCAATATAAAGAACATATTTCTACATGAACAACTAGATCATATAATCATTCAACAAACATCCCCCAAATTCATTCACCAAAGATTATCTCCATCTCAAATTATCTCAATGAGATATGGGAACACTAACGATTTAGAAAAAACATTCTAATTTAGACCAAGGACAATATAAATGAATCATTATCCCAACATTTCTCCCCCATAATGATCATTTGGGGATATTCCAAGATCATCTCTAAATTTGTAGAACTTGTCCTTTGGTAGTGCCTTAGTGAAAATATTTTCAACTTACTCTTATGTGCTACCATACATAATCTCAAGCACAACTTGTGGAACCGAATCTCAAACAAAATCATATTGTATATCTATTTTCTTGGTCTTGTTGTGAAAATGTGGATTCTTAGCCATTTTAATAGCACTTTGATTATAACAAATCAACTGTGTGGGTTGTTCTTGTTGCTCATGTATATCCTACAAAATTCTTCTTAACCAAATTGCTTCACATGCTATTGTGGTTGTTGCTTTGGATTTTGCTTATATTGTAGAGAGTGAAATCGTAGGTTGCTTTTGAGTACTCTAAGAAACTATTGTTGAACCCATGTTGAAAGTATAACCTTAATTAGACTTTCTATCATCCATACAACTTGCTCAATTTGAATTTGTGAAACCAATCAACTTGAAATCTTATGTAGATTTGTATACAAATCCATAGACAACTGTACCACGAAGATACCTCAAAATTATCTTTGTTGACCTCTCAAGGATCTAACATAAATCTTGAATCCATGCTAATTTCAAAAACTATATTTGGTCAAGTTGTAGTTAGGTAGATCAAGCTTCCAACCAATTGATGATATATAGGTTCTATAAACTCGATTATAATCATCATTTATGTATAACTCCAACCCGAATTCCAGAGGAGTTGTGGCTAGCTTGCAACTCATCATGTATAAATTTTTCAAAACACCCCAAGTATACTTTTCCTGTGACATAAAAACAATATCTTATTTCTAGCATACTTTAATTCCCAAAAAATAATGCAACTCACCAAGATCTATGCAACTCAACTCATATGTGACTTAAATTTCTAAAACAATTTAGGATTGTTACCCATGTATATAAAATCATCAACAATAATGAAACTATTAGAATTTTTTGTTTGGACTGAAGAATACAAAGATTGGGTTCAAATGAACTCTTAACTAGCCCATGATCATGAAAGTATTTATAAATCCTAGAATACCATGCTCTTGGTGCTTGTTTGAGACCATACAAGTCCTTCTTCACCATGTAAACATGATCTTCTTTATCTAGAATTTCAAAACCGTTGGGTTACTCCACATAAATTTGTTCATCCACATAACAATTCAAGAAAGTAAATTTAACATTGATATGAAAAATTATCCACTTATATTGTGCATCTAATGCAACACCGTCTTCATTGTGTCTAAATTTTCCACTGGAGCAAATGTTTTTGTATAATCAATTCCTTACTTTTGTGCATAACCTTTTGCAAGTAAATGGGCTCTATACGTATCAATTGTACCATCTAATTTAGTACAATTTACATCTTTTCCTTTGGGTAAATTGATCAATTCCTATGTATCATTTCTTACCATGGCATTAAATTCTACTTCCATGGCTTCATGTCATTCATTCTTTCTTGATGCTTCTACATAACTCTATGGTTCATCCATATTCATTACTCGTGTCAAAAGAGGAAAATTTATAGTCCTTTGTGATCTAGTTACTCTTCTCTCGAAATTTCAATCTAGCATGTAACTTTCTGAATATCTTTTCACTAGACACTTAGGCTTCCTCTTGACTTCATTGCTTTAGCTAACTTTGAACTAGATCCATCACCAATAACCACTTCATTCTTGATTAATTCAATTTGAACATGTTATGGATGATGAATTCCATGCTCATCAAACACATCTCTACTTATTATAATCTACTTCTCTTGGGGATCAAACAACTTGTAACTTCTTGTTTTTGTGTTATACCCAATTAAAATACACCTAATGTTTTTATCATCCAATTTTTTCCTCTTTCCTTTAGGGACACGTGCATATGAAATGCATCCAAATATTCTCATGTGTGCAACATTAGGTTTTTATCCTAACCTTGCTTCCTCTAGAGACAAATCCAAAACTTCTCTTATAGGACACCTATTCAAGATATACATTGTTGTGTGGGTTGCTTCTACCCAAAATCCATTTCCAAGTTGCTTTGTTTTCAACATACTTTTATTCATCTCAACAATTGTCCTATTCTTCCTTTCTTCTACACTATTACGCTAAGGAGTATATGAATTTGTAAACTCTCACATTATACCATTCATCTTGCAAAACTTCACAAATTCATTGAATTTATATTCTCCTCCATTTTCTGATCCAAGGGTGAGATCTTCAAGCCACTATGTTTTTCAACCAATTCCTTGAACCAAACAAAATGTGTAAAAAAATCTAACTTTTGTTGTAGAAAATATACCCATGTTTGGTTGAAACAATCATCAACGGAATTTAGGAAGTATATTTCCTTTCCAAAATAAAAAGTCTCAATGTGACCACATATATCTAAATGCACTAATGCAAGATGTTCTCTAGCCTTCCAAGTTCTATTCAAGAATATCTCTCCATGTTTCTTCCTAGAATGCATCCTTCACAAGTCTCAACATTGACTTCAAGGTAGGGAAGACCATTCACCATGTTAGTCTTCCTCATCAACACCAAATTATTGAAATTCCAATGTCCCAATTCCCAAGGAAACCTTGTTATTTACTTCTTTTGTAGCCTTCAAACTTTATGACTCACTTAAGGAAAAAGCAAGTTTGTAAATCCTATCTCTATTCATTTCTTCTCTTGATACAACTGCATTTCTGTTGAGTTTGTCCATGATTAAACATTTTTTTTTATGAATACTAACTTGTAAATTTGCTCCATCATGTGCCCTACATAAAGTAGGTCCTTTTTCAATGTTAATGTTTAAACAATGTACCGTCAATAAACTTCTTCTTTCCATTCAATGTTGGGAGTGCACTATACCTTTCCCTTTAACTTTTGAAGCACTATCATCTCCAAATATCACTTTACCATAATAATTGTCATCTATTGTTATGAATAATTCCTCTCAATATGTCATATGTGTCAAACATACTAAATCAATGTACCAAGCCTCATTTTCTTCATTATGTGCCATTAAACTTGATATAAACAATTTCTTATTTCTAGTTTCTTCAATAGAAATATTGGCACCTTTATTTTCCAAATCATGCATTTTATTTCTACAATATTTCTCAAAATGACCAAATCTATCACAATAGTAACATTGTTCTCCATATATTTATCTAGACCCATATCTTCTTCTTCCTCTTCCACGAGATCCTTCTTTGCTTCTTCCTCTGAAAAACTGACTTGGACTTCTTCCTCTTCCTCTTGAGGAATTTCCCTGATAATTATTAGAATCATGTGAATTTTGTTGATGCCAATTTTGATTCTGATATTGTCCTTTGTTTTTTCCTCTTCCTCTATACCTTATGGAAAAAGCATGTTCCATTTTCTCATTTGCAGTGTTTTCTCCAACAATTAGCAAGTGACCACTTAATTCATCAATTCTCATTGTACTTAGATCTTTGGATACTAGGCCATTAGTGGCAACCACTTCAAATTTAAGCACAACAATTTTTTGAATTTTCTCAAGCATTCTTCTTTCTAGAATGTCTTCACCTAACAAGCACAATTGATTAACAAGATCCTACAATTTTGTGATATAATCATTGAGTGGTTCATTACCATGCATCTTAGCATTTTCAAATTTTCTCCTTAATGTTTNATATATATATATATATATATATATATATATATATATATATATATATATATATATATATATATATGTTCATATTCATATTCTTTAATATATCCCATACTTGTTTAGATGATTTTGCAACATTGATTCTTAGAAATATGGGTTCATCAATTGCATTGCCTATGATATATAGTGTTTCATTATCTTTCTTTATAAGTTCCTTTAAATATTTCTTTCCATTAGCATCCAATGATTTATATTCTTCTTTAGAAGGATAATCATACCCTTTAGTTACAAGATTCGATAAATATTTAGTGATGAATATGGGTTGCATTATTTTGCTCCAATAAAAATAATGCGTGCCAATTAATTTAGGCAACACAATGTTGTTTGTCACCATTTGAAAATGAGCAGGAGAGAAAGAGAGGATGAAAAAAATCAACACAAGTTGTCCCACTTCAACTCAGGATGAGAACATCGTCTTCCCAAAATGGGACTCAACCACCACCAAAACGTACTATTTATTAATTTTTTAGTACAGAGAGGGAGAAACACTAGTGCAATACAATTACAAGGAAATATTTTTCCAATATCTCCTTTCATGATATTTTCAATGTCTCCTTTCAAAGAGAGATGAAAGGGAAGTATGAACATTTTTTTTACAATTTTTCTCTGTGCAATTTTTTTAATTACACAATAGTAGCACAATTAAAAAATTACTTACACAAAACAAGCACAATTAAAAAAATTACTTATAGAATCAAAGCACCTTTCGAAAACAACTTCCAATAGTTGTCGTCCACACCTAATTCACAATGCACAAATAATAAAGTGATCCTAATCCATTCACTTGTAGTCAAATGAGGAGATAGTCTAATCTCCCAGGTTGTAACTCAAATTTTCACAGAACCCAATGACCACTCGCTTGGAAGAACAATACATTATATATTAGAGATATAAGTCTTACTATGCAATAAAGTCACTTTATGACTTTGGGATATGTTAATGTTCATTTTTTGTGTAAAGAAATCTATCCCACATTCATAAGTGGAAATGGTTTGCTTAATGAACAATGACATATAATGAGGTAAACTCCTTTGTAATAAATGCACCATTTATTCATTGATAATTTCATATGGTGTTATTGTGAGTATCTTTCTTTGAGCTTAGTTATGTGACTCAACCATATCAAGGGTTTCCTCATTTAGTGATCTAGATCATTTTGTAATATGGTATTGGAGCAGGAAGTCATATCAAGAATCTCATGCCTTTGAAAGACAAGGTTTTCACTCTCATGACTTCAATAGTATGAGAACCACGAAGTGCCACAATTTGAGGGTGTTTAGCAGTGAGTTCACTTAGATCCGATTTTTACTTTTTTTAGCCATGATTTAATGCAGGATCCTTCTTAATTTTCTCAAAATAGGAAGAAATGGTTTTATTGTAGTTGTACAACCAATCTCTCTCGTATTTGGACAAATCATCCAAGGAGATATGGGAGAATATCAACAAGTTATTTGGATCACAATCAATGAATGCAAAATTTTCCTTGAAATTATGATTATTCAGCTTAAAGATGCTAGCTAAAGCCAGCATGTCAAGTCACATCAACAATCTAAGATCTATTATCATATGGCATGTAGAAGTCAAAGTTGTAGTTGATGAGGAGGATTCCAAGGATATTCTCATGAATAGTTTACTGCCTAGATACAATAGTGTTATCTTTACCCCGAGTCAGCTTCCTTCACAAATTTTGGATGAAATGATTGCAACATTGCTAGCAGAAGAAAAGAGAACCATTAAAGGTGATATCCAATCAGATCTTGCATTCTATGCAAGAAACAAACATAATAAATCAACAAAATACAAAGAGGAAATAGAACGCCACTATTGCAAGAAGCTGGGTCATACATCTTGGAATTGTAGACAACAAGCCATTGACATTCTTAAGGGAAAATTCAAACACAGAAAACATATAATGAGTGTAGCCATGATTAAAGATCCATTGAATGTTGACAATGGTGAAGAATCTACTGAAGAAAATGGATTTTACGTGTTTTAGGAAGCATGTGCTTTGAAGATAAGAAGGGATCAATTAACAACTCAAAATGGATTTTTTCCCAGTTAGTTCATAAGTTGCGGATCAAATTATTTAGAGAGACATGCATGTGGATTGCAATCTACTAGTGAAGTTACATGACATGCATGTCGATTGTTTTCCAGTAATTGACTTCAAGATATTTGTGATTCAGGAGTTCAGGGAGGTGGAATCCAAGAGCTCAGGAATTCAACTTAGTAGCTACACCATTACAACGGTTATGAGGAAAATTGATGGAGCTTAAATTGGTCCAGGAACTATGTTCAAAGAAGAAGCTTCTAAAGGATGTTACTGATGTTTAGTGTTCAATTTATGTGTTTTACATTGAGTATATGTATTTGATTTCAGTTTGTTTCAACATTTTATGCATTATGGGGGGTATTAGAGATATAAGGCTTACTCTGTAATAAAGTCACTTTGTGACTTTAGAATATGTTAATGTTCATTTTTTTGTGAAGCAATCTATCCCACATTCATAAGTGTAAATGATTTTGTAACGACCCCTCTGTTATGACTAGGAAAGCGAAGCATGTAAGGTAATTTTTTTTTTAAATCATTAGGAAATTAACGTCAACACATAATTCATAGAAACGCCTAATCAATGACATCATAATTAAAAGCATTACAAGTGACTCATCGTCGTAATCTATAACGACGCAACCAACGCATCAATCATAATTAGTATCGACACATAATTAACACATCATCGCATTAGATAACGACACAAAATCAACAAGTATCATAAATAGCGACACAATATCAACTCATCACATAAAGATAACACAGAGAAACTACCCGCCTAACCTACCCTACAAGATTAGGACCTCTAAGACACATAAGCAACACTCAAGCCCATGATTCATCTGATTGATTTTGACCATTTAATGTCTCGGGGTTGGTGATTGTTCTGAGGAACAAGGAGGTGTCTACATCCCACTAACACAATCAAGTCCAAAAACCAACTAGCTAAATCAACAACATCAATGATAATCAATGGCGCAACAATGTTCTAATAACCAATCACACATCACATAAATTCCAAGGCGCAAGAGAATTTAATTACTAAATCAATCATACAACGACATAATTCAAGGCACAATGTAATCAACTTTATTTTATTTTCAAGGCGCAAAAGAAGACATCTACTTTACTTCAAGGTGCGTGATTAATCAATCATTGAATTCAACAATAATCAACATAATTTCAAGGTGCACGCGCGATCTAATTACCGAATTAAACATA
Organism: Picea engelmannii; assembly: GCA_009831015.1. Classification (NCBI taxonomy): domain Eukaryota; kingdom Viridiplantae; phylum Streptophyta; class Pinopsida; order Pinales; family Pinaceae; genus Picea; species Picea engelmannii. The sequence goes on along the minus strand of ML818337.1, from coordinate 99,231 downwards.
ATCAACATCATTCAATGCGCATAATTAATCTAATCACTTAAGAAATCATACATCAACATTGTTACAATGCGCGCGAGTAATCGAAGGCATAATCATTTATGCATCATCCTTAGTTCATAGCGCAAGCAATCTAATTACTTAATCACCAGCATAATCCATGGTGCAAGGGAAATCAATCTCTCAATCATCTATTCATTAACACTTTTGGTGGCGCAAGAAGTAAATCACGCACTTGACCATTCATACATCACTTTTATATCATGGCGCGAAATAATTATCAATTAATTTAAGGTGCAAAAGAAATCTAATCTATTAATTTCAAGGCACAAGAATCTAGTTACTCATCCATTTATTTCCACGTGCAAAGTAATCTAATCACATAAGTGAAATCACATAAATTTAAGGCACATGAGTAATCATCAATTTTATAATATCCACAAGCACACATGTTCTGGTTGTTAGAATATAGAAGATGGTGTGCTCGTTTTACCATTGACGATACCTTCATCACCCAACCATAGGTCGAAGCCTCCCTCCGAGCACCTTAACCTTGACTGAGAATTCCTCCGGAAGAAAACCCTAGGCTAGATAGCCAAACAAAGAGTAGCGCATCAATCCCCAAGGATAGCGCATCACAAAATCTGATCAGATAGTCCCAAACCCTAGCCAAGAGATATTCAAGCCAAAACTGAGAACTTGCTGCTGCTGCAGCTGCACCAACTCTTCCTCCAAACCTGTGCACCAAACTGCAACTGCAGTGTGCACCAAACTGCAGAACTGCAAATCTGAGATGTGACAAATGAGAATTGGCGCCCTGTATTTATAGTGGTTCTGCCAGTTTTGTTAGGGCCGACTTCTCCTTCTGAATAAGTGTCTGTTCAGTATATTCTTATAATTTATGGCTGACTTCTTCTCTTGGAGGCTAATAGCCTAATATAAATTATCTTCTTGAGCCGACAAGGCTTCTAGGGTTATTAGCCAACTCATTAGGGTTTCTCTTGCTTCCTAGTGTCTTCTATTCTCGTCAGGTTCACACGTGGGGGTAAATACCTCCCGCAACTACCATAATATTAACACTCCCTCCTAGCTAGAGAGGTATTTACAGGTCATGGACTTGAGCACAAAATATACCATTTACCCGGTAACATCAATATAGTCATCTAGACTATTTCATGACTAGATCATGAGCATCACCATCACCATCAGTTGCATCATCTCTCAAAACCATACTTCATCTAAGTAGTTAGATATGATGCTGGATAAATCACTCTCACCATAGAGTGATACAAGAGGAGTAAAAACTCTGAACTGTTTTCCGTCTGGAAAATATATGTTCATCATTCATCTGAATGATCATTATCTCCAATAAACTGTTGATAGTCTTCAAGGCAATTAGAACAAGGATAGAACACACCTGTGTCTATTCATAGTAGTACATAGCTACAATCCAGTGGTTAACTACCACATCAGGTAACACACAAGTACTTGATCAACAACGTAAGGTTGTGAACGGTGAAACATATTCACCACAGTAGTCCTCATCTACTGTCATACAGTCTTCATAAGAACCATCTGAGAGCATCCTACATAGAAACAATGTTATGATAAAAACTGTATCATCTGGGCCAATCTTTCACTCACGTCTGTGAGATCTGAAAGAATGTCTGCCACCACAGTAGTCTTCATCTGCATAGAAACAATGTTATGATAAAAAATGAATTAGCTGGGCCAATCTTTCACTCACGTTTGTGAGATCTGAAAGAATGTCCGCCCTCAGTATAGAATATCAACAATAATCATATGAGCCAATCTTTCACTCACGTCTGTGAGATCTGAAAGAATGTCTGCCCTCAATATAGAATATCAACAATGATCATCTGGGCCAATATTTCACTCACGTCTGTGAGATCTGAAAGAATGTCTACCCTCAATATAGAATATCAACAATGGGCTATCTGCCCCATTCTTCTCAACCAAGGAAGAAGGATTATTTCTAATTTTTGAGCCTGGACCATTTCTCACCCTGGGCCATTCCTCTGACACTAAACAAAGTGTAACCTGGAGAGAATGAGTCTGCCCTTGAGAAATGTTTGGACCATTCCTTACCCTAGGCCATTCCTCCGACACTAAACAAAGTGTAACCTGGAGGGAATGATTCTTCCCTAAGGAATGACTGTCCTGGACTATTCCCCACCCTGGGCCATTCTTTCGACACTAAACAAAGTGTAACCTGGAGAGAATGAGTCTGCCCTTGAGGAATAACTGTCCCTAATTGCTGAGCCTGGACTATTCCCCACCTTGGGCCATTCCTCTGACACTAAACAAAGTGTAACCTAGAGAGAATGAGTCTGCCCTCGAGGAATAACTTTCCGGACCATTACCCACCCTGGGCCATTCCTCCAACACTAAACAAAGTGTAACCTGGAGAGAATGAGTCTGCCCTCAAGGAATGTCTGTCCTACATCAACCTCCAAAATGGACGATTCTTCGAAACTTCTCACAACTGTGAACTTCGAAAGAATGACTGCCCGACGAGGCGGGCCATTCTACTTGACCACTACTCAGAGTGACTACCAAGAAGAGTGACTGTCCTAGACCACTCCCCATAATGGGAAGTCGCTATCTATGATACATCAGCAATCAGTCTGCCTCCCATGTTAACTACAATGGGAAGTCACTGTCCATTAGAAATCTCAATCCACTTTCCGAACAGAAAAGCATCTGTCCAATCTGGACTATTTTTTCAATTGCAAATAAATGCTCCCTCCTAACTGGAGAGTTATTTAAATCACAAAAATAAATGTTTGCATACCTTCTTCTAGTTTGGAGAGTCTTCCCTTCCAGTTAATAGAGTTATTTCCACGATCTCTAGCTTGAGTATGCAGGTCCTTTCATCTTGGATAGAGGCTTTACCAAAATGTATGCTTATCTGCTCATCTGTGGAGATATGTATTGGATAAATCATTTTCTTCTTTCTGGACTTCATCATGGGTAGTGTAATGCTTGTACTATAGTCTAGAACATTGTGAAGGCTTCATGTAGATCTGAATAATAGAGTATATCATAGTTGGAGAACTGGAACATATCCATGTGGCACTTCTTCTGTCATCATGAGATTTGATCTTCTGACTAGTCATCTTGATGTTATAGGAAATCTTCACCACGCTTCTGCTGTGCACTGGAGGTTCTCCACCAAGTTGTCTTCTTCTTATCTGCATACAGGAGTCTCTTTCTGATATGGATCAAAGTCTTGAGATTTCTCTTTATACTTTCTTTATTCAATTTCTCTAGAGAACATTCTTTGCATTCGTCTGATGTGGAATTTCGAATCATGGATGTTGCAGATGATATAATGACTTATATAGAGATAAGTCTGGTGTGCTGGAACAATCAATCATCATAGTCTCCTCCCTCCATATGAGAGAACCTCTAGTTCTGGATCTCGCAATGCTTTCATTCATAAGTCTTCCGTACACTGTTCTTCATCACGACTTTCAGTTCTTTTGCTTGATTGCTTTTAGTGAGTTCTTATCACGCTGGTAATCTTGTGATTCTTGATACAATGACTGGTTGTTCTGGTTCTTCTTTTTATTTCTTGGAATATTTATGTTCTTCTTCATGTTTTTCGTTAGCTCTTGGGTCCATGGAGTTTCTTATAGATTCCATGCCCTAGAGATTCCACTTCTTACCTTCATCATTGGTTCACAGATCTGGATGGACAACCAAGAATACTTTAAGGCTTCTCTTCGAAAAGGTCTTCTTCTGCGGTTGAGCTGAACACGTACTATCTTTTCATGGCTGCTACCATGGATATATATATATATATATATATATATATATATATATATAT
>ML818337.1:69144-88988 GCA_009831015.1 Picea engelmannii | reverse complement strand
ATTTTTAGCCATTGAAGAAGGAAGAAAGAGCCTAGCCTTTGCTACACTTTTATCACTTCTTCCCTTAAGCTAGCTTTGATTTTTAAAGGTTAAAAAGGAGGTGACATCCCAGGCCTAGGTTATCTACACTTAGGGCCATCCATCTTCTAGGGTTTTAGTGATAGAGCCTTGCCATTGCAACACTGTCCCTCACATGATCCTCTTGTTTTAATTCTTCTCATATGCTAGCCGTTTTGCCAAGTTTGACCTAAGGAAGGAGGAAAGAGCACGAGGCCTTGCTTAAGAAACACCAGAGTGAGCCTCTTTCCCCTAGGGTTTTGATTCTAGGGCCCTACCATTGCAACACTCTAGAACCCTTCCCTCTTGTCCTTAGCCTTCATTCATTCAACTTTGTGTCCTCTCCTTAATTGACTCCATTTAAGCTTAGGCACTGATCTTAGAACCACAACGTTGAAGTGATAGTGCTCAAACCAACTCTCAAAACTTTAAATTTTGAAACCCTAACTAGGCTGACATCACACTTGGTTATTCCATCTTGACGCAACAACTTTTGATGATAAGCAATTAGATGATGGTTGAAAGCATTTATTGAGTAAAAGATTGGTTAGATACATTGTTGATTACATCATCTCAATAGTTATTGATGAATTGATACTTCTCCATTGACAAAACATTGATCTCATTAATATCTGTTGTTTCACATTACTTATATATTGATGTCAGATACTTACATGAAGTACTAACCCACTGAATTATAGCCTGCAATATATATTATTTTTCTATTGTCTTGTTCTGGGCAGGTGTCCTCATTTGGGCATACACTTCTTTATCGGTGATTAGCCGAACTATCTGACCTTGGTGGTAACCTGTGAGGAGGGACTTTAACCTTAACCTTTATACCTTAGCTTCTTCAAAACCCCAGGTTACCGGGGACATCTCCCTTGGGTTAACCTCCCTAAATAGAAAGAACCTCCCCATTGAGGTGACATTGGGTGGGTAAGGTTCTTGTTACGCCAATTTGGCCTCTACCTTCTAGCCATTTTGACCTAGCTACAAACTGTGCGATAATATTTTGGCGCTGTTGCCGGGGAACACTGAGTCAATCTTCCTCAACGACAAATCTTTTCTGTAAGCCTTGCCTCAAAGACCTTTTCTTACAAGCTTACCTAGCGAATCCACGAGGGTTCTTTTCCCCCTTTGCTTTGATAGTTTCAAGTAAATTATCTGGTGACTCCACCAATGACGACCCGTAGTGGGCGACAATACTCAAGTCCCTCTATGGTGGCCACTGTCACCCTAACAAGCTCTTCTCCCCCAACTAATCTTGATCCTCACAAATGGTCTTACTCAGAGAGTTTCAAATGTTTCGACTTTAGTAAAATCAAAGGAAGGCTGCATGACTTACCCAAGGATGCAAATTCTTGGCTACCACTTTTCTTTGGAAAAGGTATCCCTGGAAACTCACATTGGACCCAGTTCTGTGATAGTTTTGATTTTCATTTGGATGGTCAGGAACACCCTGATGTCTTCATGAGGCCTTTTGCAAGCTCCCTGGTAGGGGATGCTAAAGTTTGGATCCATGGGTGCCCCAAAGGAAGCATAAAAAACCCTGAAGAACTACAAAAGGCCTTTAAAATAAGGTGGTGTGATAGTGAGCATTCACAGGACTCCTTTTCCCAATACCTTAGCATTTGCAAAGGACCCTGTGATAGTGTCATAGATTTCAGTGATAGGTTCAACCTTCTCCTCAAAAGGGTCCGGTCAAAGGTGGCCTCGGAGCAAGCCATCATCGATCATTTCTTGTCCTCCTTGGAAGGAACCTTACAATTCAACATCAAGGACCGGTCACCAACAACTTTAGAGGAAGAACAAGAACTGGCTTTTCAGATTGAAATGAACCTTGATTTTGAAGATTATATTCATCAAAGTTGTGAACTATGGGATCTGGGTAATGATCTTGTTATGCAACCTGAACCTCCAAGAATCCACCAGGTCGAACTTGCCCCCACCAAGAGAAAATGGAGCCTTTCACATGAAAGTGTTATCCCTTCCCAAGAGCCCCCTTTGAAAAGGACCCATCTCGAGGATGAAGTTGAAGTTGAAGTTGTCCTACCTGAAAACGTTGAGCAGTATCCTTCAAAACATTTCTCTCTTTTTATCCACCAAGTGGGGCATCTTGTTTCCAAAGTTCGTGAGCTCACACCTTTCTATGTCACTCTCCAAGTCAAAGACTCTCTCCTCCGCAATTGTCTCCTGCACCCAGGTGCCACAACCAACATGATGATAAATGAAGTTATGTGTCAATTAGGTCTGACCCTCTCGCAAACAAATACTGGAGGTGATTTTGCAAGAGGGATCATTAACAACCTCGAGGTGGCCTTTAACTCCTGCCCCAGTGCTCCTTTCTTGATAAATGTAGTCGTCATCAATGCTGTAAATAATTTGGGGGTCATTCTTCACAAAGATCTCATAGAGCATTTGAATGGAAGTATTCATGAACAACAGTCCAAAGAAACTATCCCTCATCCTGAAGGGGGGTTCTTTACCATCTATAATGAGCCTCTCATCGGTGCCCCGATTGAAACCTCGAATGAGCCAAGTGACGAACTTTTGTGCATCAATAGTGGCCTTAATAATTGGTTCATCCAAGAAGGGAAGTTAGATATGGATACTGTTGAAGAAACCGAAGGGATCTGGACCTTAGAATTCGATGGATCACACTCAAGCTCTGGATCAGGTGCTAGAGTAGTTTTAACAGCCCCTTCGGGTGAAGTCTTTTACCATTCATATAGACTGGAATTCCATTGCACCAACAATGTCATCGAGTATGAAGCCTTGATTCTAGGTCTCAATTTAGCAATTGACAAAGGTGTTACAATACTGGAAGTAAAGGGGGACTCAGACCTCATTGTGTCGCAAGTTTTGATGAGATTTGCCACTAAAAATGAAAAGTTGAAAAAGTATCGAGATGTGGCTCAAACCATTTCAAAATCCTTCAGAAAAGTGTCAATCGAAGATATTCCTCGAGAAGATAACCATGTAGCTTATGCTTTGGCTGTCTCTGCTTCTACTTTACAACCATGTGAAGGACCTTTTCATGATTTATGCAAGATGGAGGTTCTTTTTAGGCCTTCTATTCCTGACAATTTGGAACATTGGCAGGTGTTCGAGGATGATGATCAAATTATCAGATTCATGGAGAACAACAAAGAGTTTACCGATTCACAAATTGCTTTCCTGCCCGATTCTATGTATCTAGAAGTCATCAACCTGCAAAGCAATACCTTGCCAAAGGGTTGTATTCTGTTAGAAAACCTTTTTGACAGGCATGATGTTTTTAAAGGAAAGAGAACCAACAAGTAAGCTAAGGAAGCCCTAGAATTCAATATCGGTACAGAAATGAACCCAAGGATGGTCAAAATAGGAAAGGGCACCACCGAGAAAGAAAGAAAGGAAATACTAGCGCTCATCAGAGAATTCATAAATACTTTTGCTTGGAACTATGATGATTTGAAAGCCTATAGGGGAGATGTCATCCAACACACCATACCTTTGGTAGAAGGAGCTAAACCATTCTGACAAAAGCTAAGGCATATCAACACAAATCTAGCAAACCAAATACAAAAGGAGCTCCAGAAAATGGTCGATGCTAGTATCATAACCCCTATCAGGTATTCTTCTTGGATGTCAAACTTGGTGGTTGTTCGAAAGAAAAATGGTGATATCCGCCTATGTGTTGATTTCCGCAGCCTCAACCAATTGTCATTAAAGGATAATTATCCCCTCCCAAACATGGAACATTTGCTTCAGTGGGTCACAGGGGCAGGGATGATGTCTATGCTAGATGGGTTCTCAGGGTACAACCAAGTCTTAATCAAAAGGGAAGACCAACTCAAAACTGCATTCACTACACCTTGGGGAACTTTTATGTACTTAAGGATGCCATTTGGTCTTATGAATGCTGGTGCCACTTTTCAGAGAGCAATGGACTTTGCCTTTAGAGACCTCATACAAAAGATCATATAAATTTACCAATATAACCTTACAGTTGTGTCCAAGCATAGGAAAGACCATCTCTCCCACCTTAGGATTGTTTTTGAGAGATGCAGAAAGTATGGTATCTCACTAAATCCCGAGAAATTTGTCTTTGGGATTGATGAAGGAAAACTACTAGGACACGTGGCCTCACAAGGAGGAGTTTCCATTGATCCTTAAAGAGTCCAGTCGATAAAGTATGTCCGCCCTCCAGCCAACAAGAAAGCTTTGCAATCTTTTCTCGGAAAAATCAACTTCATCCATAGATTTGTGCCAAATTTTGCCGAGAGAATAAAACCTTTGAGCGCTTTGCTGAAAAAGGATGTTGCTTTCAGGTGGGGAGATGAGACCAACAAATCCTTTGAATACATCAAAAATAATATCTCCCAAGCCCCCGTCTTGATTAGTCTTGATTTCTCGCAAGATTACATAATATTCTTGTTTGCATCCCAGGATACTATTGTAGGTGTCTTGATGCAAAAAGATGCTGATAACTATGAACACCCGTGGCCTTTATGAGAAAAGTCTTAAGAGACTCAAAGTTAAACTAATCCATCATAGAGAAACATGTCTATGCCTTGGTCAAGTCCCTCAAACACTTCAGGAACTACATCGATTACAATAAAATCAAGGCTTATGTCCCATACCCAGCTGTGAAGGACGTTTTATTACAACAAGACTTCATGGGTACTCGAGGGAAGTGGGTTTCCAAAATCTAGGAGCATGAATTAGAAATAAAACCCACCAAGATAATAAAGGGACAAGGTTTAGCCCAAATGCTAACTGAGAGAAACCAAGAAGCCATACAGATGGGTGAGAGTGAGCAAGTAAATGTAATGATCAATGAACTAGAACATGACGAGTGGTATTCCGATATCATTTATTATCTAAAAAACTTGTCTTGCCTTGATCACTTAGTGGACTACAAGAGAAGATCTTTGAGATTGAGAGCTATGAAATACTCCTTGACTGAAGATGGACTTGGCTGGAAAAATCCTGATGGTGTTATACTTCGATGTGTGAACAAGGAAGAGGCAAAGAAGATATTGGAAGAATTGCACTCTAGGCATTGTGGTGGATATTTTGCTGCTTGTACCACTGCCCATAATATTTTGAGGGCCGACTATTATTGGCCAATGTTTTTTTCAGACACTTACTAGCACATCTGATCTTGCCAACCTTGCCAGTACTTCTCCGACAAACCAAAACTCCCAGCACAACCCTTAAAGCCTGTGGTAATAGAGGCACCCTTTTAGCAATGGGGTTTGGATTTTATTGGTGAATTTAAAGACCGATGGATCCTAACAGCTACAGACTATTTCACTAGATGGGTCGAATCTATTCCCACCAAGAAGGTCACCGAGGAAGTAGTCATGAACTTTTTGGAAGACCGAATCATAACTAGGTTCGGTGCCCCTTCCAAGATCACTACAGATAATGCCAAAGCTTTCTGCTCTTAGGCCCTGGTAGAATTTTGTTTCAAATATGGAATTACCCTATCCCATTCCTCCAACTACTACCCACAAGGAAACAGATTAGCAGAATCAACCAATAAGAACCTCATGAATATTCTAAAGAAGGTTGTCAGAGAGAATACAAATTCATGGGATAGCAAAATAAAATACGCAGTATGGACAGACCGAATAACAAAAAAAAATTCCACAGGAAAAACTCCTTTTGAGCTGGTATATGGACTTGAAGCAAAGATTCCTATGAACCTCCATATCCCTATCCTTCGTTTTGCTCAACAATACACCACAGATGCAGAAGCAATCCAAGGAAGGATCAATCAACTAATAGAGCTATATGAGACGAGGAGAAGTGCCTTGGGTCAAATGACGAGAAATCAGGAAAAGATAAAGAACACCTTTGACCATAAAGCCAAGGAAATAAACTTCGCCAAAGGAGATCTTGTAATACTGTGGGATAAGAGAAAGGAAAAACTTGGTATGCACAAAAAATTCGACAGTCTGTGGGGAGGACCTTATAAAATCATGAGTTGTGCAGGTACAAATTCTTTCAACTTAAAGACCATGGAAGGAGAAATCCTGAAGCTACCCGTAAACACTTTACATATCAAGTGTTACTACCTTCCAAAGACTTGACTCCATAGGTAAGTATAGGTAGGTAGGCATTTTTCGTGTATTATACCATTTGCATTTCATGATAGTTTGCTTCCTCACTTGCATATTGATTGTTTTATTTCACTTATACACATATATATATTTTTGCGGGGTGGAAATACCACCCCACCTTTGTTACTGATGCCCTTTTCGAGTTGAGAAGGTCTGCAGGTTATGCCAGAGATGTTGAGGTTCTCATGCGCTCTACGGTGAGCACATGTCCCCGAGTTGGAGCCAGATGTTATCCCTGATTTCATGGGATAACTAGGAGATCATGTCTCGAGGCCCACAGGTCCTAGACATGGAGTACCGAGAGCATGATTGAATTGAGCATAGCCCTGGAGGGCCCATCCTTCTCTTCTTTCATCAGACTTGTCTTGTCAGCAGCAACAACATCCATCACCATCGGCCTTGTCCTGTATCGGAGAAGGCTCTTGCTCCATGAGGTAATTAGTCCAGGTATCATGGTATGTGCCACTTTTGATCATTATAACCTTTAAATGTATGCATCTAAGTCCCTTTATTTCTAACAACTGCTTGGATCTTACATTGACCCACTTGACCATGATTGAGGGGATTGACGGGGTGTCTTAGCAAACCTGTACCCATAGGTTTTGGTTTGTCACTTGCAGGTTTTCTGAAGAGCCATCATCTGCTCCCATCATATAATCATTTTTCATCTTGTCTCCGGCTCATCTATCCCTTTCCCCTAGTCTGGGAATTAGGATGACCTGTTGTAGGGTTGCACCTATCTAGTAGGAAGAAGGGGATAAAGACCCAAAAGGTAAAAGTAGCTAGTAAAAGACAAAAGCCATAAAAATGAAACCTAGAGATGCCTCACCTAGGGATCCCCGAGAAGGCAATAAAGAGCCTCTCAGCAAGAAACAAGAGGGACCCGAATAAAAATAGAAAAAAACAAGACCTATCCCAGAGGATAGGGGGTCTCATCATGAGCTAGCCTATTATGTTCATGGGTACCTAACATAATGACATTGCCACTATCTGGTTACCATGCCAGGGCAATGACCTTTGGTTGCATGACTAAGGGAAAGGGGGTCTCATCACGATCCAACCTTATCATCTCTGTGAAAGTGCTTGTGGGTAACACTGTAATCTCTGGTCACCAAGCCAAGGCAGTGTGCTCTAGTTAGTCCTTGAAATAAAAAGAAAGAAGAAAATGACAAAGAAAGAAAAGAATAAAGGCAAAGCGGCTTGGAAAAAATCTGCATCCATGACAGGTACAACTCACCTTCTACAAAGGCACCCACAGGTAAACCATGCACCTCTGATTTTCACTCTACCCTTATGTCAGGACATCCCTTATCCACACCACCTCATTTTACATGGCTTGAATGAAACCCCTTGGTGAATTTCCTTTGCTTATGGATGCTGGCCCAATAGGGTATCTTGTCTCTCTTTTCAACCTTCTATTGTAGGTTTCTGTAGGGTCTTTGAGCTATTGATTGATATGTCAGGGGTTTATTGCATATATTTGATAAAATTAATGATGAAATGTGATTGACATTGCTATGATCCCTATGAATAATGAGCCCATGGAGGGCGAAGTTTTTGATGTGCAGGACCATGCCCGATGGACAAGTACCAGTTGGACCGGTACACATGGGGAGATGATTAGCTCAGACCTCTATGGGGATGAAGAGCCCATCAGATGGTTGCTGGGACCCCATCAGAGGCAGAGACAGGACAATGACTGGTTGAGCTCTTACACATGAGAAGAAGAAGGACGTTCCATCCAGTACACTTTGGCTGAGCCCAACCCAGGGGGGTTGACCCTTTTTAGATGGAGCATTTCCCTTTGATGACCAGGACGTCACCCAGGAGGCCTTGACATCACCTTGAGCGTGTGGCAGTTTGACAAGACGGCTGACACGTGTGGCAGCTTGGAGGATCCCAAGAAGGGCTAACGTTTGACTTCTAGATGCTGGACTAGCCCCAAAAGGGCCTAATGTCTCCCCCAGGAGGGCTTGATGTCTCATATTTTGCTCATTTAGGGTTTTAGAAAACAATTTAATGTAAAAACAATATGATTTTGGTTTGTAGCTTGTCAGCTATTTTTAATGACCTAATTTTAATTATAGGTCATGATACACTATATATTGAGGATGTTTTTCCCTCATTTGGACATAACACACAACTCGCTCTCTTGTGAGGTCTGATTTTTGCGCCCTACTTGGGTATTTAGTCTTTTAAAGTGAGGCGCACTTGTTGATGGAAGGATTTTCTTGGCATGTTTGGCATTTCTCTTGAAGGAAGGTTTACAACTAGGGTTTGCATATGCTTTTCATCATGATATATAAGTGTTTTTCTTGCAAAACTTCTTAATTGAATGGTTGTAGGTTCATATTCTTGCATTTACTTATAAATTTTCTGATTTAAAACCCTAGGTGACAAGCACACAAGTAGGTCCTTGTTTCATGTCCCCTTAGAGAGAAATTTTTAGCCATTGAAGAAGGAAGAAAGAGCCTAGCCTTTGCTACACTTTTCTCACTTCTTCCCTTAAGCTAGCTTTGATTTTTAAAGGTTAAGGAGGAGGTGACATCCCAGGCCTAGGTTATATACACCTAGAGCCGTCCATCTTCTAGGGTTTTAGTGATAGAGCCTTGCCATTGCAACACTCTCCCTCACCCGATCCTCTTATTTTAACTCTTCTCATATGCTAGCCGTTTTGCCAAGTTTGACCTAAGGAAGGAGGAAAGAGAACGAGGCCTTTCTTAAGAAACACCGTAGAGAGCCTCTTTCCCCTAGGGTTTTGATTATAGGGCCCTACCATTGTAGCACTCTAGAACCCTTCCCTCTTGTTCTTAGCCTTCATTTCTTCAACTTTGCGTCCTCTCCTTAATTGACTCCATCTACCCTTAGGCACTGATCTTAGAACCACAACGTTGAAGTGATAATGCTCAAACCAACTCTCAAAACTTTAAATTTTGAAACCCTAACTAGGCTGACGTCACACTTGGTTATTCCATCTTGATGCAACAACTTTTGATGATAAGCAATTAGATGATGGTTGAAAGCATTTATTGAGTAAAAGATTGGTTAGATACATTCTTGATTACATTATCTCAATAGTTATTGATGAATTGATACTTCTCCATTGACAAAACGTTGATCTCATTAATATTTGTTGTTTCACATTGCTTGTATATTGATGTCAGATAGTTACATGAAGTACTAACCCACTGAATTATAGCCTGCAATATATATTATTTTTCTATTGTCTTGTTCCGGGCAGGTGTCCTCATTTGGGCATACACTTCTTTATTGGCCGATTAGCCAGACTATCTGACCTTGGTGGTAACCTGTGAGGAGGGACTTTAAGCTTAACCTTTATACCTTAGCCTCTTCAAAACCCTCGGTTACCGGGGACGTCTCCCCTGGGTTAACCTCCCTAAATAGAAAGAACCTCCCCATTGAGGTGACATTGGGTGGGGAAGGTTCCTGTTACGCCAATTTGGCCTCTACCTTCTAGCCATTTTGACCTAGCTACAAACTGTGCGATAACAGTTCCAATTTTTCTGGGAAAAATTGTAAGCAAAATCACAGAGGGTTATAATCTCCCCATCAACGTAGAGATTAAAGAGAGAATTTATGGGCAAGGAATCAACGCAGAGGTTGTAAAAATGAGTTATGGCGTTGGGAAAGTTTTTTACCTCAAACGCAGAGGAAATCAATAAGACAAATCGTTGAGGAAATAAAAATGAAATTGCAAAGGTCATCAAAGGAAGCGCGCCAACAATGAACAAGAACAATAAAATTTCACTGGGAAATGAACAATAACGCAAAGATGAGCAATGAACAATAATTTCTCTGGGCAAATTCCTCAAGCTTCATTTATAACATGCATTGTAAATATCGCTATGGATAATGATGAACACCAAGAAAGGTTCTAAGGATCCATACTTATTTTAAAAATAAATACAGTGCACATTAAAATTCTTAACACAATTTTACAATCTCAACATAAGTACCGTAACCGAAGATGAGAATTTCGAAGATGTTCTCCCGCACTTGCGCTCTGTCCATCTCCTCGCTTGCTAACCATGGATACTTTACCGGTACCTCCCAATCAATGCTAGGGGTACTCTTCTTCCCCCTTATCCCCCCGAGCCGCAAAGGGGCCACACACACACACAACCAAAAATCCTCTAGCTCTCAGCTCTCCTCGCAAGGTAGAGCCACCACTCTCTCTTTCTCAAGCTGGGTATCCCAACTCTCACAAGTAAAACCAGTTAGAATTTCTATAGCATAACCTTATTCATAACTAGTCTCCCCCTTTCCTCCCCTCTGCCATTTGTTTTATATAATTTCCTTAGTGACACCTTTCCATTTGCAGATTTAATTCACTTTTTTTTAAATTAATTAGAAATTATTCCCCCCATACACTTGTCACTTGTTCCCTTAGTTGCACAAGTAAATCCATAATTTAATTTAATTAAAAGTCAATTTCCCTCACCCATCCTAAAAGTGATCCTAAAATCACTCCTAGTTTTCCCTTTATTCCCTTTATTTCGAATTAATGACTCACACCTCTCTAAAATTGAGTTGAGTTGAAATAGGATTGTTCTCTAGTTAGAATATTGTTAACTAGACTCTAGATACCTTTCTATGCGTACACAATCTTTTATGCTTTATTCCTTTCTTACTTTAAATTCTAATTTGGTATTTCCTTTCCCAATGTGTATTAACTCACTCTTTAGATTTATTTTATTTTCATTGATTTCTTAAATTGATTTATTTCATCCCCTCATTATTTAATTTATAAATTAGTTTTTAGTCTTCTCACTAACTTAGACTTAGGACTAGTTAAATTTTTATTTGCACGAGCTTAGAACATTAGGGATTATGATTAATAAATTCAGTCTTTAATTAATTAATTAATCAATTAATTAATTCAGTAGTGCTCAAGATTTTACAAGGTTTAACATTCACTCAAAGTTTTCTAGGCCATCTAGATTCATTGACTCACCTTTTAAATATCACGACGTGACCTTCAAGACACACTCTGTGCTCCAAGGGTGCCACTCAGGTTTGATTAAATTTTAATTACGTGTCGTGCCCTTCGAGACGCACTATATGCTCCAATGGTGCCACTCGCCTTTGATTGGTTTTGGTAGTTGTCCAACCCTTGGAGTCAATACTCCATTCAGGCGACCTTGTGAGAGACTAAGGGCCTCTAAGGAATAAGGACCCTACCTTATTGCACACCCTTTAGAATCTTCATGAGCGTCTGTCTCATTCTTCCCTCACAACATCATGGATCTCTTGAACTAGGTAATCGTTAACCTACAATTCGAGCCACAACGAGAGTTCTAGTAGGTTGTGTCAGGGATGTTGCCACACCTCTCCCTCAATATATGGTTTATATGCATGGCCCCTTTACTCCTTATGTGAGTAATATTAGCAAGCAATCGTCAACCTGCATCCATCAACGAAACACTTTCAATGATCCATAAACAACATCATAATATACCCGATCATATGTCACATATGAATAAACGAAATACTCAAACCAATACAATCCACTCCTTGACTCAATCCGAAGTCCAAGGAGGTCTATTGATGCCATCGAAATCCTCAATTTATCAAGTGTCCTGCACACTCAACATCTATCAATACATAGATATCAAAAAACATAACATCATAATCCATCATCATCATCATAGAATACACAAGCGAAACATACAACCATATACTAAAACTGGATCACTTGCACGCAAGTGTCCTAAAAAATAAGTTATTAACATGTTCTCACAAGAGAGGGATGTTACATACACCCCCTCTTGTTTTATACTTCGTCCCAAAGTTGTAAAATATATAAATGCAGTAAATAGAGCATCTGATAAGATCTATATATCTAACTATTAGATAAATATGGAAATTGTTGGCGCATATCATATGTGTCCTCCCAAGTAGATGATTGTGGACTATAATTGTCCCACTGGACCTTGACTTGATCGTCTATTTGACGTCGTATCTGTCGAATGCGATGGTCCAAAATGCGGATTGGGTCCACCGTGAGTGCACCCTCGTATGACACCTACAAGGAACTCATGTCAATCACATGTGTAGTATCACTAACATAATGTCTCGAAAAAGATACATGAAAAACATCGTGCATACGCCTCAAAGAATCAGGCAAGGCTAGTCGATAGGCCATAAGCCCTTTCTTTTCCACAACTTTGAAAGGTCCCACAAACCTAGGAGAGAGTTTAGCACCCTTCCCAAACTTAATCGAGCTCTTGCACGGTTTCACCCGCAAGAAATATTGGTCGCCAACTTCATAATTACGGTCAACATGATGCATATCGACATAAATTTTCTTTCTATCTTGCACTTCTTTAATCCTTTGTCTTATCATTTTCATTTGTCCTTGCATTTCTTGGATCTCTTCCAGTCCTACCAGGGCCCTATCCTCAAGTCAATCCAGCTCAATGGCGTCTGACATGGTCACCCGTAAAGAAACTCAAATGGTTCCATCTTAATGGTGCCCTGATAGTTTTTGTTGTACGCAAACTCTACCAGTGGCAAGAACTCTTCCCAATGATTCTGTTGGTCCATCACATACATACACAACATATCTTCCAAAATTTGGTTCATTCTTTCTGTCTACTCGTCTGTCTCCGGGTGATATGTTGTACTAAAGTTAAGTTGGGTTCCCAAGGCCTCTTAGAAACTAGTCCAAAATCGTCCGGTAAACACTGATCGTTGATCATATATGATCCTTTTAGGCACACCATGCAATATCACAATCTCACTGATAAAAAATATAGCTATTTCGGGTGCTTGATACATCATATGCACAGAAATAAAATGTTTACTCTTCGTCAGAGTGTCAACTACCACGAAAATTGAGTCGTGCCTCCTTGTCGTCAACGGAAATCCAACAATAAAGTCCATCGAAATGAGCTTCTATTTCAATTCCAAAATAGCGTGAGGCTACGTAGTAATCCTGCTAGATGTCTATGTTCAACCTTCACTTGCTGAAATTATAGACATCTCGCCACGTAGTTAACTATGTCCTCCTTCATTCCTTTCCAGAAGAACAAGGGCTTAATGTCTGCTCTCATCTTCGTCACTCTTGGATTAGCCATGTACACTGCTCTATGAGCTTTGCTTAATATCAAACTTCTCAATTCGTCGTTAGGCGGTACGTAAATCTAGTTATTATACCTCATTAATCCGTTGTTGTCCAATGTAAATCCCTCAAACTTTGGTACCAACATGGTGTATTGTCCAATATTTTCCTTAACCTCTTTATACGAGTCATCGTCACACTGTATAGTTAGAATCTTTTCTCGAAGATTTTTTTAAAGAGGTATCACTGAAAAATATCTGTGGTCTTCGACTCAATGCATCTGGCACTCTGTTCACTATTCCTTTTATGTAGGCGTTGATGCTTGAATCCATCAGTACCGAAACGACAACCTCATGAGAATGCAAATCCTACTATGTTTTTATAGAGGTGGTACTCCTCTGTCCGAGATTTATAAAATGTGGGAATTTTAAAGAAGTCTGTCAAAGGAAAGTAAAATAGAAAACATAAAATATTTTTATTCTCTTTTTAAAAGAGAGTTCCTAAGAATGGACCAGGACACACCCACACACACACATTCATACATTTAAATCAATTAAACAAAATTCCTCACATCCATCATAGTAGGGATACATATTTCTAATCACATAAAAACTAAAAGAAAATGATCTACATGCATATGAGAACTTTGACAGAGTGATACATGGGTATCTCAAATGAAGATAATGATAGATCAACCTAAAATACTTTATATTTAGAAAATCTGGTTTACAAAGTACAATCAAGATTGTTCCCAAAATAGCTCTCTTGGAATTTCTAAAAAATATATAGTTCAATACATATTCTATGAAATTAAAATGCTTTTATCATAATGACTGGGATTGGGGCTCCTGCGTACCATAAAACAAATATGTATAAGAATGAATTTCGAAGAAAGAAGAAAGTGGGCGATGGAAGGAAGCAAGACCTGGTAAGAAGAAAAAGGAAAATATCAGTCTTCAGTTAAACCTTTCTATTTAAAGAGGTGGAGTAACTGGATGAAGAGCTTGATAAAGACAAAAATATGTGATTATTATGAACTTACTATGATGGTATCTCATGGTTTGTCACTTGCTCATTGATGTCCTTTTATGGCTTTCCTCGGTGGTTACGGGAACCGTCTCAACCGTCCTTTTCCCTTCATTGTTAATC
This sequence comes from Picea engelmannii, assembly GCA_009831015.1. NCBI lineage: Eukaryota > Viridiplantae > Streptophyta > Pinopsida > Pinales > Pinaceae > Picea > Picea engelmannii. The sequence goes on along the minus strand of ML818337.1, from coordinate 74,585 downwards.
TTGTCAAGAGCCTTTTTGAACCACTCCTCGATGTAGCTCCTCATTGGCGCCACGTTGATTTTCATGTTGGATTTTTATATTGAAGAGTTCACCTTCCAAGTCCCTTAGATCAATATAAATGTTGCGCAATGCTTCTTCAATATCTTGGGTTTTAATCGAATAATCAACTAGCCAGTTTTCCACGTCATCTTCACCATATTCAAGAAGGCCATATAATTTTTCAAATGTCAACCCTTTAAAGATCTCAACTTGTTCATCAAATGCTTGCTTGGTTAAAAACAACGAGTTGAGTATCAATTTTAGGTCTTGGACTTCATTGGTGCTGCCAGCTAGATCTATCTCAGTTAGCTTCTTGAAAAGTTCCTCTCTTCTAGTTATGGCATGGCTACATGCTTGAACAATACCATTCAGTGTTTTTACCTTTTCCTTCCAACATGTGTTTATTTTTTTTTTTCGGTTCGGGGAAGGGAGATCCTCCTCTCTTATTCTCAATTCCATCATATTAATAAATTTAATACCAAATGGTACAACTGCATCGAGGTAGAAACCGTGCTCATTTTTCAAATATGCTTGCAAATATTCATGAAAATCATGTGCTCTTGTTCCAAAAGAGACCATACTCTTTGAAATATCCCAAGTCTCTGTTATTAATTCCATTCTTTTCTTTATATTCTTTTCCACATAGCCTCGGGTTGATGTGAGAAGGCTTGTCGATCCTTTTAACTTTTCCATAGGTGTGGTAGGACTGATCATTGCTAAAGGACTAACAAGCATTGGAAGGGGCATTCAAGCTCCCTACAATTCTTTGATTCACTCCTTTAACCTGACATTCTCCGCTTCAAGGCATTCAATAGAGTTTTCTAGAGCATCCCCAGTTGCTTGGTGTATTTGAGAGATTTGTGAAGGCCACATGTTTTGTAGGTTAATCTCTTAATGATATTTCCCCTTCTTATTATTTACATCTCTTTTCTCAATAATCAAATTTTTGGATTCGCTGTCAAAAACAACGCTCTGAAATGCAAAAGACTCTTCTTCGTCGAAGGTCTCGGTCCCAATTATTTCCATCTGAGGGTTCTGGTGGGCAGTGTTCTCTAGATTATCATCGTTGGGGAACACTTTCTCAATGTCAATTTCTAGTTCCATATCCTTGAGAGAGAGATTGTGGATATCACTTTCTCCCCAAGGTCCCTCCTCTTCTTGCAAATATTTTTTTTTGTTTCTTCCTCATGGGAAGTTTATGAGAACTTTCAATTTTTCTAAAAGGAGGGTTCTTATCTCCTCCTCCGCCTGAAGAACTGTGGGTGACTTTCTTTCTTTGGTAGGCCATTGGAGCACTGCTCTGAGATGTTGTACTCTTTGGCGTGATAGTCGGGGATTCAACACTTTTCTCACCTGAACGTTTTCCTCTCTGCTTGTATGACTCATTAGTGTTGAGTATTGTCTCCAAGTCATCGATGTCACGAGCATGAGTGATTGAGGAGTTATCTCCATCTTCATTCAGAATAGTGTTAATGAAAGAATTGTTGAAACCAACAACCAATAGATATTCTACAAAAAAACCACTAGGGTTGAACCCTTTTACTTTTTCAGCATATTTTAAATTGAGGTTGTGGAAGTGGCCCGCGAATTCATCAATCTTGTTTATATTCTTGAATATGAAATCCCCGACATTCCAAGGAAGAGGTATGAATTTCCTTTTTCTCTTTTCATGGAAAAAATGCAACCAATAGGTGTACTGCCTTGCTATCTCAGCAACAAACATTCTGTCACATATGTGACATGGAAGGAAGGAAGGATTTTCTTTGGATCCAAAAATCCTTATAATGTTATAATTTTCCACTTGTTCTAGTGTCCCCTTCCTATCCAAGAACTTACTCGCCTGGTCAGAAATCTGGGGATCGTTTTTTCCAAACAACAATTCTTTAAAAACTGAGAAAAAATCATTAAAGACTTCATAAAAATGTTGGGAGCCCTTGTGTCTCCACAATTATTGATACCAGAAGGTTATTGGGTCGAACTCACAATTTACCTTCTTGCAAACAAATAATCTCTGGAACTGACATAAATGTGTTATCTCAAAGACCAAATAAGATGACATAAAAAAATTCTTATCCTTCTTGTATTGCGCCAAATGGGAAGATATTTCAATGGAAATCAACTTACCCCAGTCGAATATGGCGTGTTCCATGACCATAAAATAAATAATGTAAAGAATCATCCGGGAGATGGTGGTCGTGGTTTCCTGTCCTATTATCCTCATAAAAAGCCATGCAATTTCCTGGAAGGGATTTTTAAATGCGCTAACCTGCAATCTTGTGATGTCCTCGGGGACAACTGTTGGGTTCTCTAGGAATTCAGGTAAGAGGTTGAGTCCATTGTCATGCTTTTTTAAGAACTCACTGCAATATTTACATTTGAAGGTGAGCGTTGGCTCGGGGAGCCTCAACATCTTATGAAAAACCTGAGGCGATAGAGAAACAGGGGAATGGTCCCGCAACTGGATGATCCATTGGCTTGGAATGTATCTCTCAGTGCACTAGGTGACGAACTCCTTACAATCAAAAACTTCCAGGACAGACCTTGTGCGCACAATTCCATACGTCCAGATTATTTCCTTCTGGGTAGAAGGGGATGAATAATTGGAATATGCCCCGAACCACTAAAAAATCTGATCCTCTCATTCGAAAATATTCAATGTATCTCCAAAAAACTATTGTCGACTTGCTACCATAAGTTGACGAGAACATTCCATTGGTCCAAATTATGTTAGGAATGAACCCTGGTGGGAGATAATATAATCCTCCGTAAATCCTATTTAATGCGCTTTAATAGGAGGTCTCCTTGAGCCTTTCGCTTATTAATTACCATCGCTTCAAACCTGTATGATAAGTTATTAGCATTAAAATCACAGTAAATGTGCATTAGGAAATGCGTGAGGGTGGCGGGGACGGGAGGGGGAAATATGTGACTTGATATTTTTTGTGAACCTGGGAACCCAAGAGATCGCGATGTTATGAGACATGAAATTGGATAAGTGTGGGACGACGCGATGGTTGGACGAATTCATGTAGGCAGAATGACACTTAGGCAGTTCGGGGAGTTCGGGGATCGAAATGTATATCGCAAAACTCTTTGGTGCAATATGTATATCACGGAACATGGGAACATGAAAGCTTGATCCCGTCAACCCATGAACCCACAATCGTAAAATTACCCAAGTATGCAAAAAAACAACGGTCAGTCAGACTCGTGAAGTGAATTTGTAGATGGAGGTGAGAAAATGTAAGTCTTCCAACCCGAGAACCCGTGGTCTAAAATGCGACTAAGTGTTAGAAATAGAAAGGGATAGTAAGAGGGAAAAAAGAAGAGGGAAAAAATGGGTAAGTGTGGAAGGGGGAAAAGAAAGGGAGAAACAAATCCGGGAAAATAGAAAAGGGGAGGGAATTTTTTGGAAGCAAAAAATGAACTTAACAACAGGCTCCAACTGTGGAATGATGAACCCCTGTGGGTTGTTAAGAATCCATAATCTCTTGTGACCAGGTGCTTCTGCCCATTGGGCTATGGAGTCATATTAAGAATATACAAACTAAAAATAAAATTATGTACAATAAGAATGAAAAGTACTAAGAGAAGAAACCTTTTAGATGTTTCCCGTTCACATGCAGCATTGACCTTTTTCCTTTCATATATTGGATCATATATGAGTTGAAGCCCAATATATTTTTGATGAAATAGGGTTTGATCCAGAGTGCATGCATGGATGGATTTTCCTTGGATTTGTTCCAAAGCAGTACTAGTTATCCCTTCTGAAAGTTATTCATAGTGGTGCTTTGATCAAAATACTTTTTGATGATCTAGTTCCTCTGAGAAATTCGGTTCAGGTGTTGGTTGTGGAGCCTGATTATCTTCCTAATTCAAAGGTCTTTTAATTTCATCCGTGTTTATACCCCATGAAGTATTTACACCCCAGAAGTATGTACACTCTTCCACGCGGGGGAGTGCAGAGGGGGGTACCCCCTCTACGGGGTCTGGGGAGGCTATCCCCCTGGATGGGGGGTATGGGGGCAAGCGGGGGTTCGGGGGTGAATCCCCCGAAGGAAAAATTGCCTTATAAATGTATATTGTAATTTCATTGTAAATATGGACCGTTCATTATAAGGTCGCAGATCTAACGATAGAGATTATATTAGGGTTTTTTTCCCTAGAAGGCAACCCTCTTTTATGAGGGAAATGTATTACGGCTATGGTTGATGGTGAATATTGTATTCTGAGATAGGAGACTGTGAGAGAAAGAAGAGGAAGTTACAACAAGTTTGTTGTAGGTTGTATCCCTTCATATGCTGGATAATAATAAAGGAAGGACCTGGAAATTTCTTTGGTGGACGTAGCCCACACTGGGTGAACCACGTAAATCTGTGTCTCTATTGTATTGTGTATCTTCTGTGTTTTGTTTCCACATTTGTTTTATTTTTTTTCTCCACGATCTTGTTTTTCTAACAACTGGTATCAGAGCGAAAGGTAACTCGTAGGAAAAGAGGGTTCCTGGTTTGAGTGGGAGCAATGTCAGAAGATGGAAAGTTTAGGGTCGAGAAATTTAACAACCAAAACTACCAGTTATGGAAGATGCAGATGGAAGATTATTTATGTCAGAAGGATCTATTCCTACCATTGGGTGGAGTAGCAAAGAAGCCGATGACCATGAAGGATGAAGAATGGGAGATTCTTGACAGAGAGGCTCTAGGAATGATACGGCTGAGCCTGGTAGCGTCGGTGGCTTTCAATATTTCCAAATAAAAGACAACGAAGGGTTTGATGGACGCATTGGCGAAATTGTATGAAAAACCCTTGACATCCAATAAGTTATTTCTAATGAAGAGATTATTTAATATGAAGATGTTAGAAGGTGGGTCTATTGCAGATCATTTAAATGAATTTAATACAGTTACTAATCAACTAAGTTCTGTAAAAGTGGACTTTGATGATGAGGTTAGGGCCCTTCTAATATTGTGATCATTGCCAGAAAGCTAAAATAGCTTGGTCATGGCTGTAAGTAACTCTGTCTCTGGTTCAAATACTTTAAAATTTGATGATGTTGTTGGTGTTATCCTTAGTGAGGAAATGCGACGGAAAAGAATGGGTGAGACATCAGGTAATGCGTTGAACATGGAGAACAAGGGAAGACAAAACGATAGAGGAAAGGGCTCAGGGAACTGCGAGAATTCTAGGAAGGGCAGATCCAAATCCAGACTTGGAAAGATAGAGTGTTGGAATTGTGGGAAGAAATGACATCTGAAGAAAGACTGCAGAGCTCCAAAGAAACAAAGAGATCGACAACAGGAGAGAAATCAGGAAGCAAATGTAACAGGTGATGTGTTACAAGATTCTTTGATTCTTTCTGTAGATAATATTTTTGAGTCTTGGGTAGTAGATTCAGGAGCTTC